>PVKA01004784.1:0-95841 GCA_004027165.1 Ctenomys sociabilis | reverse complement strand
TAAGATAAGTAAGCAGCTACACTCTTAATTCACTGATAAGAGATATCTGCTAAAATAATATCTGTAAATATAATATCATGTATGCACCTTGTACAATACCAAAACATTATGAAAACAGTTTGCAATGTATTAATTTGTCGAATCTGTATTGTTAAGGTGTCTTGAAACTGTCTGATTGACATTTGTAGTTCAATAAAATTTAAAAAAATAAAAAATATATAAAAAAATATATACTCATAAGTGAAATAAACCAGACACACATGTGTAAATACCATATAGTCTCCCTAGTATAACAAGTGAAAAGCAGAAATACAAAAGGAAACATACAGCAACAACTAAAATCAATTGAGTCCGATAAGGCAAAGTGAATGGCATATGCTGCAGGATACTAATCAGCTTTTCTTCTGGATGGTTAACAGCCTAAGTTCACAGATTAAAGTTGGAGAAATAGAAGAGCCACAAAGCCAGCCAACATTTTGGCCCTAGCCTTTTAAGGTCAGCGAAGACTCAGGACGTAGGTGCACCTGTACTATAACATCATGAAACTCAGTTGAGCCCCAAATTTTCTGAACAAGGAGATTATGGAGCTACAGAGGAAAGAGATTGATGTTCTATTGGGTGCATGGGGAGAGTCACATGGAGCGAAAACTCTCTCACAGAGAGCAAACTGGTCAAGCATTGACCATGACTCATCCATGTGGATGACACAGACAAAGGATCTACAGAGTAAGGTACAGGATTACAAGATAAACTCTGAGGGGACTTCACTGACCTCATCAGAAACAAAAACTACATGTTTTGGTATATAGGTCTTGCTCTATCTTGGTCTTAACCATCCAGCAGAAAAGCATAAAAATGAGGTATACAATGCAGGGCCATAATAATAAGTTGAGCTGTAAATGGCTACAGTCAACAACTTCTTCAGATAACTCACTATTATTATGGAATGCTGGACTGTGTTGGATTGTGTCACTGAGTTCAGGCACCTAAATTGGTTTAAGGACAATGGAGTGCCCATCTTTGACAGGTCTAGACAAAAAAAGGGAGATACAAAGGAAGAATCATGATATGTATGTACAAACAGTACAGTTAAGATAAATAAGCGAAAGGTAGAAATACAAATGGAAACGTACAACAACTAAACTCAATTGAGTCCGATAAGGCAAAGTGAATGGCATATGCTGCAGGATACTAATCAGCTTTTCTTCTGGATGGTTAACAGCCTAAGTTCAGAGATCAAAATTGGAGAAATAGAAGAGCCACAAGGCCAGCCAACATTTTGGCCCTAGCCTTTCAAGGTCAGCGAAGACTCAGGACATAGGAGAACCTGTACTGCAACATCATGAAACTCAGTTGAGCTCCAAATTTTCTGTGTTCATATATTCATTCCGCAAGTATTGCCTAAGCCCTTCTCTACACCACAGCAGTATCCAGCAGCTGGAAAGGGACCCTATAATATTTTGTCAGTAAGTGTCTTAATTAGTGGAGAAACCAGGATGCAAAGTTGGCATCTTCCAGTTCTCAGGTTGTTCCTGAGCTGGCACATCAAATGCTCAATGCTCCTAAATACTCTCCTACAAATCCGAGTAACAAAAGGCTCTGGACTTTTGTAGAACATGCATTTCCCAAGTCTTAGGAGACGAAGCCCGAAAGACCTGTGCCTTTCTATAGCACCAGCTTCCCTCCAACAGCAGCAAATCCTACTTGAGGTGTATCCAATAACAGATCTAGAGTTCCTAAGCTATTGTTCACAGACAGCACAAAAGGTCAGAGGCAACGTAAATACTGTATTTTAAAGGAGGCTCATTTCACCCCCAGCTGCAGCCCTCCAGGTGTTTGGTTTACACTGGTGTCTAGCTGATGGAATAGCAAAACCTCAAACAACTATGTAAGGAATGTCCGGAGGGCGCCTGCCTGGTTGAAGCCTCCAATATTTTCTGTGAAATTGTTGAAGGTTTGATATTGTTTTTGTTATGTGAAATTATTTTTGGGCAATCCAAAACATAGCAATAATTTGAAGGAAGCTTCCCGGCATATGTTCTAGATTGTGCTACCCATTAAACTGATAAATCAAGAGATTTACTTCTTCCGTAGGTCCAAATCATCATTACCTGCCTCTTGCCTTCTGGAGGAAAAGAACTTTATCCTCCTGTGTGATTTATTCTTTTCATGGGCATCCATTCAGCACAGAGCTATTGTTTCAGAACAGGAAAAATGTATTCCTTTTACAGGCTATTCCTTCAACTGGAATTTGTTTAAGTAGGTTCCGCTGCACAAACACAAAAAGCCCTAATACATGCAGACTGGGTCGGCCTCATGCCATCAGATGTCACTGCTGACGAGTGATGGCACTTATATAGATTTACACAACAAAAACTACATTAAAAATGGTAAGGTGGTAAGACAAAGGCACAAAGGCCTAGAAATTCACAGCTAGGGATTTAAACATACTATATCTAAGAGGAACAGAGTGCATTAGGGTAACGGGAAGCTGACAGCGTCCCTATTATACCTACAGTACTAGACACTTAATCCTTAACTGAATTTCCTGGTGGTGCTTGCTTTGTCTCATTCTTGGGGGCTTATGTTTTTTAATGACATTATTGTTGTGTAAATGTTCTTGTTTTATAAAGTAATTTTGGGTTGATTATCATCTGTTTATGCAATTAGTGTAATTATGCCTAATTACAGAGTAGAAACAACATATATATAATTAATTTATTAGAGGTATAACTTTGATATGCAATAATTTTAAAATCCTTAGGAAACTTTGTTAATAAATGTGAAAGCAAAATATTTAGATGCCAGCTCTTATAGTATATACTTTTGTATGTGCACTAATAATTGGATTTACTGCCTGTCAAATCTAGTGCTAAAAATCATAGTGCCACATTAGAAGGAATACAAATACAAATGTATGCTTAGAAAAATTAGAAACACTCTCTGGTGTTTTCTTTAAGGCTTGGTTTTGTAAATCTCACTTCAATTAAGATTTTTTACCTACAGAACGTCAACCTCAGGTGAATTTTGACAGTACAGTTTTAAATCAGTAAAGAGATTTATATACAACCCTATGACATATAATACCCACGTGTGCTACATGGCACTTGTAACTTATAGTAGCACACCCTCTATCTTTGTGTCCACTTGATTCTGGACCCAAAAGAAAATATCAGATGAACTAAAAATTCTTTGCCTTTAAAAAAAGAGAGAAGAGAAATAGACTGTGTAATAAAAAAAGATAATGTGCACTTCCAAAAACCTGCCAAGATCATTCTGAAGGACAGTTGTATGTAGTTGCTGAAAGAAAACATTTACTCAATTCAAAAGTAAGAAATGCATATTAATACAGGTTATCCCTAATTTAATAGCCCCCTTATTAAATTTCTTTCTCTGTTATTGGTCACTTGAGAAAATATTATTTAATCATTCCTTTCCTTCCCCAAAATATTGATACTTAAAAAAAATGTAATATAAATAAACTGGATGCAGAGATTTACTGCTCTTGAATTCTGTGGTACATTCTCCCATGTGGATAAAAACCATCAAATATCCCCAATTACTGCTCACTGCTGAGGCAAGGATTAGAAGGTCTAATTTACACCATTGGAAATTTAAGCAACAATATCAGAAAAGCAATCCTTTAAACACTAGCAGCACATTAGTGTAAAAAATGTGCTACTACTCTTCTAGATATAGTAACTCTGTGAGTTGAGATTTCCATCTTTATCAGAAGGCAAAGTATTCTCAGCATCTGTTACTATAAACAAACACCATGATGGGCTCTTGGCTTCAATTATTATTGAAGGAAAGTATCAAGTCATGGTTTTCACCCTTTAACTTCAATAACTGTCCTTTTAGACTCACCGTAAGCATATTCAACACATTTTTTATTTGTTTAATTATTAAAAGAAAAAGGCTTTTTAAAGATTCGGGTCAAGTTTTTTTAAAACTTAAGATCAGCAGGAATGATCATTACTCTGAATAGAAGGAAGGCAAATATTTTCATTTGTTTCTTGGTCTCTCATTCAAAAACAAAACTCTTGATCTAGAAAATTCAGTTGTTGACATACAAAGTTACAACACAGCTATGTAAATGGTGCATACCTGGGCATGCTTTCTGAGATTAATTCTTTTATTTTCCCATAACACCATAAGCACCCACTAAGGAGTTATCAAATACATAGTTATTTGATTAAAAGAACAATTAAACAAATAAAAAAAATCAACATGAAACTTTTTCTTCACCAAACTGAGAATAAGCTTTTCTTCTCTTTTATTTTCTTCCCATTCCTCATTTCAAAAAGACTCAGTTGGTAGTTAATGAGTCAAACATTCAGACCTCCCTCCTCTAAATGTATTAAATTGTCATAGAAAGTAAAATTCTAACAATGTGTCTGGCACAGAATAAACATCCAGAAATGTTAGCCCTTGAAGGTTCAGAAAAATACTGATTGTTTCAGAAACTCTTCAAAGCAGGGGAAAATTTTTTTATATTTAAAAAGAAAACGTGAGCCAAAGACAAAACTCACAGTGGCAGAGAGAGACAGTCAGGAGGGAGGCAGGGAGCAGGGATGGACAGACAGACAGAGACACAGACAGACAGAAAGAGAGAGACAGAGAAAGAGAAAAAAAGACAGACACAGACAGAAAGACAGAGAGAGACAGAGGGAAAGAAAGACAAAGACACACACAGAGAAAGACAAAAACAGACAGACAGCCATCTAATCCTTGCAATGCCTAACAAATAATGTGTTTAATAATTGTCTTGCCAGAGATACAGTTCAATCTCATAAGCACCTGCCTGGTAAGTGCAAGGTTCTGATTTCGATCATGGTACCTCTCCCAAAAAAAGGTTTAAAAATAATGTTATTATTATTTGTCCCCTCCCATCTCTTCTTCACAGGCAGGCTTCCCGACATAATGCAAAGGCTAGTACCAGGAAAAGGCTACCTGGAGAAGAGCCCTCCTTCTCTGAGGGCCCCTCCAGCACCCTATCCTGTCCTGGACTGTGCAAGACTCAGGGTCTCTGGCTCTGTACCTGGGTGTGGCAAGGAAGTAGCCAGGACAGGAAGATGGAGTAAATCTGTCTGTCACTACAAGGAGACAGAAATCAGGGATAAATTTAGGAAGGGAGGGAAAATGGGACTAAGGTTCAACTGAACACAAATATACCTGTTTTTGCTTTTTTTGCTATTTCCATAAATGCTTAAAATACACCGAGCAACTTGCAGTTGGCATTAATCTGTAAAAGTTGGTAGAGGCCAAATGAGGAAGATTTATTTTTCAACTGGAATTTAGAGTGGGAAAATAAAGTCAGCTGAATGAGGAACGAGTTGTACATCACCAACTCACTCATCACAGCCTAGGAAAGATGCACTTCACACCCATGTCAGGCAAGGTCTCTAATGTGCTTCCTTCTCGTCCCCTGGCTGGACACTAATATTACCGTGCAGATAAGGGTGGCTGTCAATAAACACTTTCCAGACACAAACAGTACTGCCCAAGTTTGCCCTGCTTCTGGGAGGTTGAGTTACTCTATCTTAAATTTGCAAAAGGGCTAAGATAGATGCGATGGAATTCACAGGTAAGACTAACAAACAAATGGCTCAACAGAAGCACCCATGATTTGTGACAGAAGACCTGCATTTGAGTGTGCCTGACCGGGGCAGTGATTAAAGAAAAAAATCTTTCATAGTGCCCTAAAAGGAGATTATGAATTTAAAAAAAAAAAAAAAAAAAACAGCCAGTAATCACTAGATCAAGTTGAGACTTTTATACGCATCAGATGAGGAATGTATTGCTTATCTCTCTTCTTTAAAGAACATTTATAGGTACGAAAATGATAACGACTTCTGGAAATTTCCTTCATCGCTAGTTCTGAACGTACTGTATCTTTGCCTTAATTCTATTTCGACTTCTAAAAGAAACCCATTGCTCCAAACATGACTGCAAGTGATAAAACTCTGAAAAATGCCTTTCCATATTTTCTCCTGTAAGCCGTGAGTTTTAAAGGTGGAGATTAAAACTGGAAACATTTCTCTGACTTTAGCCTAATGTGGCATTTACACATTCTTCTGTGGCGTGCGGGCGTGCGCGGCGAACGGGCGTCCAATCGAAGCGCAGCGTAAAGGCTAGAAAGGCAGTTTATTCTTTCCAGGTGTGCTTGACTGGGTTATTTATGGTCTGACTTCCTTTCATAGTGCGAGAAACCTTAGCCTTCTGCCAGCTGCAAAGGATTGTTAAGAAGAAGCATTTTTAAGTTAAAAAATATAGAGCAACACTTCTTTCTCAGCCCCCGCCCCACCCCCGCCCCACTTCATGCGCCTCCTTGCTCTGGTTAGCCCGTGACATGTCTAAATAGGCATTTAACTGTACTCACCATCAAAGAAGGTGCCCCATGCAGGCAACAGTATATTAATTTAATGAATTCCAGAAAGGATAAGAAAGAGGGCACCAAGCTGTTAACTCCGGCCCAAGTTATCCTTCCTGAGAGCACTCATCACATGCAGTGCAAACTCTCTCTCTCTCTTTCACATACACACACACACACACACACACACACACACACGCTTCCCATTCTTTGTTTCTGCAGAAGCTAGGGAAGGAGGAGATGCATCAACAACGGAGTTGATGAGGTTGGCTTGTGTTAGAAGACCCATCCTGACTTCCAAAAAGGCTGTGTGATAGGCACTCCGGCGCATAAACTAACTTGAAATGGTTTCTCACTCATGAGTAATGTCAGGTCGTCCCCGGCAGTATTGCCTTCGCTGCCTACATGAGCCAATATTCACCTCTCTGATGACCACATTGTACCCTAAATAAGTTGATTTAAGAATATACAATAATGTTGAAAGATAAAGTTCCAAAATCATAAAAGAAGTTATCCCCCCATGTATTTGATTTATTTGTTTTTGTTTGTTCCCTTAGGTGCTGGGAATAAAACCCAGGACCTGGCTCACATCAGGCACGTGTTTTACCACTGTATTACATTCCCAACACGATCTCATACACTTTAAATAATCTGTACATAACTTATAGAACCTAATACAAAGTAAGTACTGTGCCAATAGATGTTATACTGTGCTACCCAGGGAATCACGGCAAGAAAACATCAGCACATATCCAGTACAGATGCTATTTTTCCCCCAATACTAGGGTCCAAATCCAGGGTTGTTTTACTACTGTTGATACATCCAGCCCCTTTTTTTTTTTTCCTTTTGAGACAAGATCTCACTAAAATAGCCCATTTTGGGCTTCAGCTTGTGATCTTCCTGCCTCAGGCTTCCTGTGTAGCTGGGATTCCAGTTGTGCACTACTACGGTCAGCTCAGATGGAATTTTTGTTCCAAATATTTTCAATCTGCAATTGATTGAATTCATGGATGCAGAATGCACCGATACAGAGGGCCAATTATATATGCTAAACATTTTTTAACATATGAGCAGAGCTACATAAATAATTTGGCCTTAAATAACTAGTACTGCCCTCAAAAATGCATTCAATATGGACAACTTCCTACATGTTTCTGAAATGACTAGCATTTTAAAAACAGTCCTCTGAGAGTCCTTTATAACAATTATGATTTTAAAAAGAATAAAACATAAATGACAGCAAAGAGGAGGCATAGTTGGCTATCAGCCATAGAAAGTTTGACAGAACTTAAAATCGTTCAATAAAAAATTATTGAATCCAAACAACACGGATCCAGGAAAATCTGAATGTTTAACTAACAGGATTGCAGGCTAGCTATGATTCTTGGAAAAGAAAATATATTTTTGTATTGGGTAGGTGTGATTTTTTTTTTAATGACACATCATTTAGAGATCCAGAGATCTGGCATCTCAGAGCCGGAGAGGAGGCACTGGCAAAGCTCATCAGAGCCCCTTTCCATTCTAGAGGAAGCTGGCACTCTGTGATGGAGTTGTTACACAGCCTGGCCATGCCAAAATTCATCACAGCACTGCCCCAGGGAGGCTTCGAGCTGCCTGACCCAAGTGCTCTTAGTGGACTGGAACAAAAGGCTTGCATCCATTTCAAAAAGAACCCCAGGAAGCATCAGCGGGAGGATAAAGAGTGCTGAGGGGGAAAGCAGAAGCCGGTGCGAGCAAGGAGCGCCCTGGCTCAGGACAGCAGGCATTGGGAGCTGCCCAAAGGAGGCTGAACTGGGGCCGGGTAAAAGGCTCAGTAGAATAAGTGCTTCCCTGGCAAGCACAAGGGCCTGAGTTCAATCCCCAGTTCTGCGGAAAAAAGAAAAGGAGACTGAGCCAAGCAGGTCCACTGGCAGGAGTCACACACAGGATTGCTGGGCTGGGGCCAGTTTCCAGACAACAACTGTAGGACAGCACAAAGCAGTAAAAGAGATTGTGAAGAATGCATATGCAAACCAAGAAATGACAGGAAGGACAAGGACACAGGAAAGGAAGGAGGGATGGAGGGAGCAAAGTGGATGAAGAGAGGTGGGGAAAGGAGAGAGAAAAGGAAGAACAAAGGAAGGAGAAACGAGAGGGAAAGAAGGAAAGGGAAGTGAAAGAAAGAAGGATGGGAAAGGAGCAAGAAAGTAGGGGAGACACCCCTGAAAGGAGCATTTATCAAAATGAATTACCAGGATTCTTTGTGTTTACAAAGTGCCAACTATCTGGGCGGGCTAATGGCTAGTATTTCTTTTTGTGTGTGCTGTCAGGAAGGGTTACTGATTGTTAATAGCATTAAAATCTTTATCACTGACTTTATTCATCCCACTCGGGCTTACCATTACTAACACAGGACTGTAAAGAACAATAATAATGCCATCGAGGTTGATATCAGTGGTGCTGAAGGGCATTATGCAAAAGACGCCTAGGAACAGTGAGGTGACAGGTTTTTACAAACCTTCACATTCAGGAAGTCTCGCACAGATTCACAAAAGTGTGATCTTAATATAATATAGCATCCTCTGTCCTTGATGTCCCTCTAGAATTGTCATTTTCCCACCCTTGCAAAACAAATCTCAACACCCAAAAAGCATAGTAAGAAAGAGTTAATTGTTAAATAACAAATGGTCTTCACCCCCTTCCTTCTGGTTCTGCCCTTCTTCCAAAGGTGAAGTGACTCTGGCACAAGCTTTTGTCAAATGCATTGTACAAATAATAACGCTAGTGTAAAAAGGGGGTGATTGCTTCAGATCATTTGTAAAATTATTCACTCCAATAAGTGCATAGTCCTTTAAGTTCACATAATTAAGGGCTTGAACTATCTTGGATGGGCTGGAATCTTTCCAGGGTGTCTGCATTCCCTAGCAGGACAAATCGGGGAAAGGATTTTCTGTACAGCCACGACACAGAAAGGTCATTCCACTTCATTCTGTCAGAATTGTGGAGTTTCCACAGATTTTATACGTTCTTGTTCATACTTATAATTTGAATATAAAAGCCCTCATGCTCGGGGCCATGGACTCTGGGAGATTACATCATGCAGGGTACACAACTTCCCTCGCTTTCATCCTAAGGGATGAGGACAATAACAAGACTAGGGGATCGCATTGTGGGAATTTACACATCAGTAAGGTTGAACACATTTACCTTGACCATGAAAAATCTTGACTGTGGCCTAGCTTTACTAAAACAAATGTTTACAGAAAGAAAACTTGAAATAATCTGAAAATTTTACCTAAGGAAAGATTATCTTTATTAAACATTAATTAATATATCAAACTTGGGAAGAGTTATTCCTGAAGCACTCAAAGGGCTCAAATTAAGTTGGTCTAAATATCAGAAGAGGGAAAAAAAAAAACGCTAGCAAAGAATGTTAGAATGCTTCATGTGGGCAGTGGTGAACCTCAGAGCCTGGTCCATGCTAGCAAGGACTCCAGCCTGAGGCACATCCCCAGCCCAAGCAGGCATTTTCAATGCTATGCAATTGGCACTGAGAACTCACTGATTTCATTACTTTAGGGTTTACATCAGCCATAGTTTTAGAACTTATGTGAAACTCTAATAAGGAGAAGGAAAGAAAGCTCTAGCTGACATTTTTTTTACAGATGTCAACAGCCTGCTTTCCCAAGCATTTTATTGTGAAAATTTTGAGATAAAAGAAAAGTGGAAAGAATTGTACAGAGATCATTGATGTATCCGCCACTTAGATTCTTGAACCATTGACAAGCTTGTGCCTTATCGCATAACTTTCTATCTTCTAGTTGACAATTTGGAGCCCTTTCAGAGTCCTTTTCTTTCTTTCTTTTTTTTAGTTGAACACTTCCCATCTTCCAAAGTGTTTTCTAGCATTGATCAGGAAATGTTTCTGTTTTTAAGAGTTTGTTGGGGTTGGGGATGTAGCTCAGCAGCATCGCGCCGGCCTGGCAAGCACAGGGTCCTGAGGTTGATTCCGTGTACTAAAAAAAAAAAAAAAAAAAAAAAAAAAAAAAATTGTCCTAAACAATATAACTCCCTTGAAATAGTTGTTTGCCCTAGTGTAGAGCTGTCGTTATGCAACTGGACAGATACTCACAAATGCACAAAAGCTTATAAAAATTAAACTTGGAATAATCTGAGAATTGTACCTCTCACCTGAAGGGAGACCCCTTTGAGGATGCCAAAGTTAAAAATCTCTCAAACTCTTTATATAAAATTGCACCATTTGTCCATAACCTATGTACATCCTTCTAATACTTTAAATCTTCTCTAGATTACTTATTACAATATCTACTACAAGTCAGTGCTATGTAAGGAGTTGTTGTACTGTAGTATTTAAAGAATAATGACGCCGGGCATGGTGGCGCATGCCTGTAATCCCAGCACTTGGGAAGCTGAGGCAGGAGGATTGTTGTGAGTTTGAGACCAGCCTGAGCTACAAAGTGAGCTTAAGGCCAGCCTGAACTGCATAGCGAGACCCTGTCTCAAAAAGACCAAAAAAAAAAAAAAAAAAAAAAGAATAATGACAAGAGGAAAATATATATATATATTGAATGCAAATTTTATGTTGAGTCCATGAATGTGGAACTCATACAGAACCAGGTGCACGTGCTGGAATAGTTACAATTGACGTTGCGAAGTATATTATAGTTTATCCAGTAATATGTATGGTATGTCTTTTTTTTTCTTGAAACTGCATCAGATTCTTGGGCCAGAGAGATGGCTCAGGGGAATAAGCACTTCCCTGGCAAACTCAAGAGCCTAAGTTCAATCCCTGGTTCCGCCAAAAAAAAAAAAAAACTTCATCAGATTCTTATTCCAAAAATCATATACAAGAAAGTTGAGCTGGGCCTGGTGGCACATGCCTATAACCCCAAGCACTCAGCAAGATGAGGTAGGAGGTTTGCCATGTGTCCAAGGCCAGTGTGGTCTATGTAAGTGAATTCAAGGCCAGCCTGAACTACAGCCAGACCCTGTCTCAAAAAAAAAAAAAAAAGTTGAGGCTTAGTTAAAGAGTTCTCTGTTTCCCTGACATCACACAAGACAAGAGACAAAACTGGTATTTGAACCAGACTCCAGCTCTAAACTTTTAGATCTGACAGTTTGGAGCAAAGAAGTCAAAGCAAGTTTCCAGCCCTTCAGCACTAACTACCAACTTGTGAAAATAAATACAGTGAAAACCACACGCTATGTGATGTAAATCACACTTTAAGGCACAATAGATGTCAAAGCACTTTGCATCCACTTTGGAACCAAACACCAGCACTCCACTGGAAACAATGATCTTTCCAGTAAATCTGTTTCACTTAAAGGAAAAGGTTAAATAAGCCTGTGAATGCCAACAAGTGTTCTTTGGTTAATGCAGGGAGGTGGTCTTGGCAATCTCCTAGCCTGGGAGATTTTGCTAATTGTTTTTCCAAGAAGAAACTTAAGTCTCTTTCAAGTACTATCATGAGTAAGCGTTGCCATGGGAAGCCCTGAGTATGCCGCTTTTTCTCGTGGTTGCACAGCTACTGTAAAAAGTGCGGAGAGGAATTCTTGTAAGCAGCTGCCAGCCACATCCTGACCCCCGGCAGCCATCTCACTGTGTGAGCTACTGGTCATGACAGGAAGTGTGGATGGTACATTACAAACCATCCCTGCTGGAGACGATGCAAAGTAGGCCCTGCCAATTAATCGTGGGTAGGCATGGATGTAGGGCACAGAAAGTCATAGGGAGCTCCACTCTGGCCATCCAGGAATATAAAAAACGGAGGCTTCAAGCAGATACTCTCACTTGAATATCATTCTTCAATACGCTGCTTCAGCAAGTGTTCCTGTTCAGCGTACAACAGGATGCAACACGTCCCAACTTCAGCATCTCAGCAGGGCTGATTATTGTCTTCCAGGCCTTCCCTCACTGGCCTGGGTGCAGCGGTGGCAAGCACAGGATCGCAAGCAGCACAGACTTCCCAGGGCCCAGGAGGACCCCACAGATCCACCAATGTACCCATCTTCTTCCTTCACTGATACCCACTTTGGGAGCAGGTGGCCCTCCAGGAGGACTGCAGGGATACTGGGAACTGAAGCAGAAATCCTCCGGAGGCTTCAATCAGACTCCTGGGGAGGCCATTTCAGTCCCACCTCAGGGAGGCGTTTCCAGAGGATGTGTCTAGCTGGCTGCATTTGGATCAGATTTAGAGCCCTTGCCTCTTGATTTTCAGGGAAACCAGAGAAAAATCTGGGCTATAAAACACCCTTTGTGCTCAGTTTTCTCTGCCACAGCTTCCGAGGTTACCAAAGTCTGTAAGGGCATAGAATATTCAAAAAAACAAAAAAGGTTCCTGCTGCAGATGCGGAAGGCTGGGCCCTCAAGTCCTGCCCGAGAGGCCCATCCCCAGAAACCTCCTTTTGTTACATCTGCTGGGCCTCCCTGGAAAGAACTAAATTAGATAGACGCCGTGGAAGGAGAGGAGGCGTGTGGGTGGGGGGAGGGCAGCCAGGCTGGTGCAAGAATATATTTCGTATGTCTGGGTAAGGGAACGGGATTCTAGGTAATTGCCTGGTTTTCTCATTGTTCTCAGCTGCCATGCCGAGATTCATAGAGGGGCTGAAAGTAGCTCCTTTTTTTTTCTTCCCCTCTAATTCTTCACTCCTCACACACACCCTCCAAATCACCCCTCCCCCCCTAATCCTTGTCCCTCCTCTGTGTCGTGGAGCTTATTCCATCCTGGGGCAGGTGGGGGGAGAAAAAGTAATTTGTCTGTTTTATTTATGATGCAATGAAGGTATGCTGCTCTCGTCAGGACAGCCTGACACTGGTCAGACCATCTGACAGGCGAGAAGAACTGCCTTCATACTCCAATGAGTGTATATTTTAACCATTTGTCTGCCACAGGACGCTGTGAGTTTTCATCAGGATTCACAACACCTTCTTTTTAAAAATCCATCACATCCCAATTGAAGTCAGAACATCAAGTGTTTTCATGGGATCTTGTCATATACAGCTACCTTAAAATACACAAAACTGCTACAGGTCACCTGGTAAAATTCTGAATATTTCGGTGGTGGACAGATCTCGGAGGATAGTCTTAGGCCATCCCTATTTCAGGAGACTAGAATGGTCCTGTGGAAAATCAAAACACTCATGCAGTTATCAGGGCCATCAAGTGGGACGAGTACAAATGAAATCGAAATTCCAAGCTGTCCCTCCTAAGAATTAAAAAGGAGAGTACAGGTCAAAGGGTGAAAATGAGTCCTTCTCTAAACAAGGTTGAAAAAGGCAGGTGTCCCAGCAAAAAGCCCTTATGCGGATACAGAGAGGTCGCTCACCCAGGAAGGACCAAAAGTGCTAGGCACTTGATAGCCCATTTTCTTCTAAATTTTAATCAGCCTTCTCCGCCATGTGCAAACCCAAGAAGGCATTTGACAGTAACACACTGAATGGCCAAAGAGAGCTTTTCTTCCTTTTTAACAGGCCCTGTGCTGTGCTCGCTGCATCCTGTGATCCACCTGCTAGACACACATGCACTTGGGTACAAGCTGAAGCATATTCTCCCACTACTTTCCACAACAAACCCCCGATTCCACAGGGCTCGCCTCGCATCCACTGTCTCTCTCTCTGTCCCCTGTTGCTTTGCCACCAGCAATTTAATTCTCCTTTTCAGACATAAAAGGACACACTGGGTTTTAACAATTATACTTTTGATTTCCTCATAAAAAACAATACTCAGAATTAGGCCCCAGACAATCTGTTCTCGTCCTGCAAAGGCCTGTGGGGCAAGATTTCTGGAAGAACCAATGGGATTTCTGCTGACTGAAAATATTTTTATTTTAATAAACTATACCAAAAAAACGCTTAAAAAAAAAAGACACAACAGGTTCAGAAGCTTAATGCGATGCACCCAGTAGGAAACAAACAAAGACTCAACAGACAGGGAGCAATGATGAACCGTCCTAACCACGTCTTTATTTATATTAAAATCTGCATTTGCCTTTCATCTGCAAATGAAAGGAATGGGGAGAGAGTGCGTAGGCCTTCCAAGGAATTTCTTTGGTGTAATAAGAGCAAACACAGATACTATAAGCTCCAGCCGAATGAAGAACCTAGCAGCAACAAAGCCACAGAATGGCTGGAAACATCAGAGTTCCCACTGGGGCCTTGCTCTGGGCTGTCCGAGGTGGCAGGAAAGCCCAGCCCAAGGCTGACTTGAGACGCAGAGGCAATTGGTGCTGAGTGCCTCTGTTTTTCCAATCAAACATAAAAGTTCTTTAAATTGAATTTTCATGAGATGAGAAGTAAAAAGGATCCCTACTGTCCTCTGCCCCATGAAAACTCTTAAAATTCTGAGACAACACTTTTTAAAAATCAAGGTGCTGGGATCATTTAATAGTGCATGCGGATACAAGTTGCAGTATTATTTAAAGAGTTCAAGTGATATAAAAGCCACCTATCTCTTGTTCTCCATGTTCTGTTCCCCGAGTGCCAGGAAAAAAACAGGTAAATCTTATAGAAGGTACTTGATGAACCAGAAGAGCTGGTCTATTTTAGCAAAGGTACTAATTTGTAGTTGATTAAATGGACCTTATTAGCCATGGAAGAAAATGGGCATTTTTTTTGTTTAAAAAGAATATTATATACTTAAACATACATACATAGCTATATGTACATTTGTATATATACAAATATGCATTCATCCATTTATCTAGAGAAAGCACCCACATAATGTTCATCAAATTTGTCAAGACTGCTAAAAAATGCTCACAAATTCACAGGTTGAAACTCAACTTTTAGTAAAAATTAATTAGTCTGATTTCATACCTCCTTAAATACCTATAAGACTTAATAATTCTTTGTACATTTGTTTTTGCATTTAATTTTTAATATCCAAGGAGTTTTACAATGTTCACTTAAAATGAAAAGGACAGGATGTAAATGACTCTTTAAGACTGGCTCAGATTAGTGGGCAAAAGCAAGCCCAACTGTTAATGACATCACAGAAAAAACTATCCCACAGAGATAAGCTGGTTGATATAAGTGGATGTTTTATATTTGTTCTACAGCCCTAGGAAAGAAGAATTATATTTTGGCCAGGGCAAGCAGGATAGACCAATGCCAAAATGATAAAGAATAAACTATTTGATCATAATGAACTTGCTAAAATAAAATTATTTACCCCTCAAAGATAAGCTAGTTTGACATATACAAACACTTTATGCTTGTTCTATAGTTCCAGAAAAGAAGAATTATATGTTGGCCTTGGCTACTAGTAGCATAGAGCAATGGCAGTATAATAGAGGATAGTCTTGGTCATAATAAACTTACTAAAATAAAATCCTTTCTGAATAGCTGGCCCTACTAACTACATGCAAGCGCTATCAACATATACAAAACGGGTCATTTAATCAAAGTAAAATTGCTCATAGGGAAACATATAGTAGCAGAATAAACAACTGGGCCATAATGTATGCAGCTCTGCATCTCCCTATATTTTACACTTTGAAAGGTTTATAATTTATATCTTCAAAAGAGAGTCAGAGCGGGCTAACAAGATAGATCACGTCACTCTACAGAAGCTGATTAAATTTCACATTGGGAGCTGACGAGAACGTCCACGCTCCCCCTTACAGTAATTGTTCTGCCATTTTGCTGTTCTTCCTCCACCTGGTTCCCCACAGCCGTCATAAATCGCAGACCACAAAGCTGCGTGAGTTGAGAGCCGACTCCAAAAACGTAAGTTTCAAAAAAAGGAAACACTTCCCGTTCCTCCTCTTCATTGAGAGACAGTACACTTTGTGCTCATCTTATCTTGCTATATAATAATTGCACACTAAGAAAAATATGTAGTGAGAAGCAAATAAATGAATGGCACTTTGCAAAATCGTCTCCACGCACACACCAAAATCACATTTTCAAACTGCTTTTAAAAAAGAACTGAGAAAATGCTGGCAAGTAAATAGGCAGACAGCAGAAGAGAAACTCTCCAAGGCATTTCCAAACCTGCATTCACGATGTGAAAATCAGTGTGAGCTGCAGATTTCTGTAATATTCCCAAGATATAAGTTTCTGAGCCTTTCCTCCTACCTCAGTGATTGTGTATTTAAGGGATGTTTCATACATTTCTTTTCTTATGTTTTCTAATAAACAAAAATCATGAGGTTTTTCTTTTGGGGGTTTATGAATTGCTACATCAGAGAGGTGGTTGATTATGCCCATGGAAACTGATTTATGGAAATGATCATTTAGAGCCCAAATCTTTTTCCCCCCACACTCTTACCATTTGGGAGACTCCTGAACGGTATCTGTAAGCACTTTGCCCATGGTCCGCACAAAGTGAAACATCTCCTTTAAAGTCCAGGAGAACCAGATTGAACTGTGGGGGAGTTCTGTTGTCACCTATTTATCTGTGCATCAGTTAAGCGCAGTTCTGCATCCCTCCTCAGATGGCCCTCATCCTACCCGAGACTGCTCACCTCGATTTAATCCATCCCTCTCCCAGACAGAGATGTACATCAAACAGAAGAGAAATGTGACAGAAAGACATGCCTCTTTTCTCACACTTTTCAGATTAAATATCTCCAGCAGCTGATCGAAACCTCTTCAAACTAAAATTAATTTCTATATTTAAAAATATATATATCAGGTGGTATGTTTCACTTTTGCTGCATGGGTGGTACAGTTTGTAGACCCTCAAAAATCTTAATACAAACACGTTTTTAAATCTATACCCCAGCCTGATGTTCCTCTTATTCTCCTGATTACCATTTCCCCCTCCATTCGGGTCCTTATTTGTTATCTCTCTTGCTCAATGCTTATTCAAAAATGTCTTCAATCTTTAAAAATTGGTCAGCAAGACAATACATAAAAAGGATGACAGAGCAGCACCCGCCAGAGCTATACACAATCTATAATTTTCTAATGTATAAGAGCTTTTTTCATAAGCCTCATCTACAAGAAAAAAATTATTTACGTTCACAGCTTAAAAAAATAATTATATATACTTGTTGTCTACACTTAAATGCTGCTAGGAGCAGAGATTATTTTGCGGAGGCACACTGCCCTCTACAGGAGAAAATGACATTTTAACAGTGCAATCTCAAAACAAAACAAAATTTAGTGTAGCTGTTGGTGCTAAAAATATAAACAAACAGCTTCTTAACAGTGTTTGCTTATAACAATTAAATTGTATTTATTCGCCCTAAGATATCATGTTCATGTTCTTTTTGTTTTTTAATGTTGGTTTACCCCATACTATTTATACTAACACAAAAACAAGGAAGGGTAGCATTTCGTCACAAGATGCTCTGTAATATTAAACTACCAGTCTCATTTCTTCCCCAAATCAAAGTAATCTCCAGAACCAATTAGTAGTCATCTAATCCCCTGTGAACAACACACACCAAGGCTGTGAATTTTTCAAAAAAATCTCTCTGGGTTTCCCTCCTAGATTTGAGCTGAGAACATCAGAGTGCAAGCACCCCCAACATCCAGAAAATTACACTGTAGTTTTTTTTCACCTTCATCTTTTGGAAACTGGGATGAGCTGCTAGAGGTTTCATTTCATTGTATAAAACAAAGATACTAAGCCAAGAGAAATTTTGGTGGGTGAACCCGAACAAAAACTGAAACGTGGTGGAAAGTAGCAACAGTTAAGAGCTAGCCAGTTAATTTCATGTGCTCTTCCGTCCTCTCATGGATCTGTCTACCATGAACCAAACAACCTAAGCCCTCTCCCAGCAATTAAAGCAGAAGGGCCATCTGGGGTTTTTTAAAGATTTTTTTTTTGCGATTGTCATAGAATGAATTCTATAAATAGAAAGTGTCTGAAAAAATGTCACAATTTTATGGTGTTTTCCAATTCCTAATAAACTCGTCAGGGGTGATTCCCTCTGCTTAAAAGGACACTTGCGACTTCTGCTTCCATTGTTTTGCCTCCTTTGCAACCCCAGGCTTGGCCAACCCCACAAGAACCCACTTCCTTGTGCTAGTCTCTAAATGTGACCAGCAGGGGGGCTGATGAAGTGCTCATTTTTTACGTCAGTCTTATAAATTGCTTTCCCCATTAATTGTATCCATGGAAACAATACATTTGGCTGGAAAGGGACTCCTGAATAAAACTTAATGGGACTCTCAAAAAATTTGCAGGCTGAGGGGCTGTACTATGGCTAGCCATGCTAGCAGTCTAAGTTTTAACCCAATGCAGGACTAATTTCTTATCTTCAAAAACTGTACTGAACTGCATCCAAATTAAACTGAACACTAAAAATGTTCTTTCACCATCTGAAAATGAATTTTAAGGGAAAGGGCAACTAGAAATTACATGGCAATTCTGAGGAAAAAATCCTAATACTTCACAGGAAAGAACCATCACCTCTAGTTGGCATTCAGGTCGTCCCTAACACCCAGACCTTCACAGGGTGAGCATGACTCATGCAGGATAACTGAGCCGATCCTCCAAGCACTGCTCAGGTGCTCGCACATTCTGTGTGTGTGTGTGTGTGTGTGTGTGTGTGTGTGTGTGTGTGTGTGTGTGTTTGGGGGGGAAGGGTCTACAGGATGTTCAGGGTCTCACTCCTAGATTGGATTCATGGTGATCCTCCTGTTTACAGCCTCCCAAGAGCTGGGATTGCAGACACACACCACCATGCCCAGTCTCAATTGCCGTCTCAGCTGTACCCTAGGGGCAGGGCCTGCACGGCAGACCCAGGGATCAAGCCCCCAGCCATTGCGCCTGCTTGCAGGTACTTTAATCCGCTGAGCTATTTGGCCAGCCCCGCTTGCATCATTCTTTAACAAGCCCCTTCCGCTCCCCGCTCCTGCCCCACTCCAAAAGGACACTCTTCACCCTCACAGGCATCCCCTTCCTCTGGCTTTTTTCTCCTCTCCTCTCCCTTCGTGCTTGCAATCCTTGGGGAGATTTTGGGTTGAATTTCTCCCTTAGTGGGAAAAATGTCTGTATTATAGGATCTGAAGCCAGGCCTGCATATACCCATATTTAATTTGGAAAATGTGTGGGTAAATATGGCTTGTTATGGGATCAGTTAACAGCTGCAAGGCTACCACTGTGAAAAGCCGATTTATTTTTTAAAAAAGTACCATGTCTTTACATTAAAAAATTCACTCAAAACACTTGAATGTTTCTCTTAAAATTAGACTGATATGATCTAGATGAAGAAAGATATGACTTTAAATTGAATAATGTGTAAATCTCAAATTATCTGTGATTTTTTTCCCTAAGCTCCAAATCATTTCTGTCTCTGGGTAAGTAATAGTTTAAATTCTTTAAATACATAAAATATTTAGTTTCAACATTTCCTCTTATACAAATTATCCTTTATGTGGAATGAAATTATATTCCTTATATATTATGTGTGAACCGCATGTGTGATTTTTTTTGTGTGTGCAGGGTCTCACTACAGCTCGGACTCAGTGATCCTCCCGTTTTCTGCCTCCTTATTTCCGGGATTACAGGTGTGCGCTACCTCCCCTGGACTCTATTGCCAGCTCAGCATGCTTAGGGTCGGGGTAGCACATTATGTGGTGCCAGGGATTGAACTCTGACCCCCGTGCTTACCTTAGCAAGCACTTAGTCCACTGAGCTATCTTACCAGCCCTGCACATGTGTGTTCTTAAAGTAATTGTTCAGTGCCAAATTAAGAGGAGAAAGAAAAGGTGTGTCCCCCCCACCCAGAGCCCAAGTTCAGTAAGAAAGGAAGTGCTTGCTGGCTTTATTTTGTTCCACAGCACTGGGAATCAAACCCAGGCCACTGCACACTCTAAGCACATTTTGTACCTCTAAGTTTCGGTCCTAGTTCTAGATATCAGTTCTGAAGTGTTTTCCTGGCCAAGTTCTGTCTCGATCTCCTTAAAGAAAGTCAGCTGCACATAATTCAGGACATATAAATCTAGCAAGGACCAAGAATACAAAAGAGTCTGGCTGGTAGAATCCTCAAGGTAGACTCAAGATTTTGAGTCTGAAAATCATCTGACTTAACCAGCATGGTGGCCTGATTTGTTCTCCAATCCATGAGATAAATCTTACTTAGCCACAGCTTTACTATCATTCAAACTCTAACATTCTTACTGGAAAGGTTCATTTTTAAGGGATCAATAATTACTCAACTACAATCAAATAGATACCATCTCCCTTTGAATATCATGACGCTATGGTTTGTATTTAGGTGTTCCCCGCCACCCCTCCAAAGCCTCATGCAGTCATTGGGGTAGGTTTCTAGAGCTTATGAATAATTCATGATCCAATTCTGGCATTATAGGTGTGAGTATGGCACCTGCCCTGGGGTGGGCAGCCTGAATACAATAGAAGGAAGAGACAGAGGCTCGCTAGCGGCCACAGCCATTGCTCCTCCCTTTGCTCTTTGCTGTTTTCTGCTACCACGACTGCTGTCCTCTGCCATGTGCCACTCTGCCTTGGAACCAGCTGAGCATGGGTTGAAATCTCCATAAACTGTGAGTTAAACAAATATTTCCTTCTTTAATTTTGGATGTGAGGTATTTTGTTCCAGCAACAAGGAAAAATTAACTGAGACACATGACTACATTTATAAAACTTTTATTTATTTTTTCTTTTTTTTTGGTGGAACCAGGGATTGAACTCAGGCCCTTGCGCTTGCCAGGGAAGCACTTATTCCACTGAACCATCTCCTCGGCCCCTTATAAAACTTTTATAAAGCAAAAATATATAAAGAGCCTTGGTAATGGTTGTACCTCTGACCCAGTACTCTTTGATGAAGAATGTATCCTAAACAAATAAACCTCTGCACAGCTGATATATGTAAAAAATATCCTAATATTATATAATGCATAGCTTATAAGAGTAAATTACAAAATATTATGCCTGGCTGGGGAGATAGCTAGGCAGTCTGAGCACCTGCCTGACAAGCACAACGACCCGGGTTGGATCCCTAGAAACCCCAGGCATGAGGTGCTGGCCACTGAACCTAGGCATGGTGCAATTCTATAATCCCAGAACTGGGGAGACTGAGACAAGAGGATCACTACGAGTCCAAACTGCATAGTGAGACTGTATACCAAATAAATAGATGAATAAAACATTAAAAAAACAAATTATTATGCCTAATGATACAAAGAAAATGTGTAAAAAGTACTTTCATAAAATAATTGATAAATCAATTATAATTAGGTTCATTAAAGCATTTGCATGGCATGGAGAGATATAATATGTTTTGGAGAAAAATAGGATTTGGGTGTCATCTAACTAATACAGCTGGCCCTTTTACCTGTGGGCTGCACATCTGCAGGCTCAACTAACTGGGATGAAAATACTTGAGGGGAAAACACTGTTATAAATATTATTTCTTAAAAATATCCACAGTGTTTACATTCGAGCTGTACTGGGGTGATTTCAGGAGTTACAAAACCTATGCCATTTTAATTTCTTTATTTTAACAGTACTTTTTTATTTCTCAGATGGATATTTTAAATCATGCATGCTCAAGAATGACATATGTCAATCTTAGAATATTTTAAATTTTCAATGTGAACAACCAGGTTGACTTTCTACAGTCTTACCATTCCCATTCAAGGTTAAGAATCCAAAGATTGCAAAGCAAGCTTAAATCTGCAACTAGGCACTATGTATAAGTTAGAATTCTTTCAATATGAAAACCTAAAGCAAAGTAGAAGAATGAATCATTTGCTGCTGTTTATCTCAATTGCAACCACCACTCATACTCTGCAATTACAAATCTGAATTTACAAAATTGGCTGAATTTGTCCTTTATTGGCAGGAGAGATGGGTGTTGATCATTCTGAAATCACAAAAGGAGTTTTAATACTTGACATGAAAGTTTGAAAGTGAGTGACAAGGTCTGACCAGACACCACAAAGGCACAGAGGGTTGTATGAACAAAAGAAACCATATCACCTCTGAAATTTGTGCTGGCAAAGGAACCAAATGGGATAGGCAAGGGCCAGCATTGTGACGCCTTAATGCTTCTCTTGGTTTCAGTCATATAACAATCAGATAGAAAACTCATACAAATAGGTTGGGAGAAAAAGGTTACAAAGAGATATTGTGATTTGAGAATGCAAATATCCAGGTACTCTCCAGGAACTATCCAAGGGCAACAAACAGCAAAACATTCTGGTGACCCAGAATCACATCTTCACCCACACATAAGTCTACATGGTAGACTTCAGGGCTAGCCCAAGGTAGCAACAGAGTGTGCGCCTGTGTAGATCAACCCCTGCCTCCATAGCTATAAATATTTGGGCTCCAGGAGATAGAAAACATAGTTCACACCATGTGGGACTTTATTATCACATTGGGAGGGCAGCCTCCAGGTTCCCTTTACTTTCTTCCTGCTGTCTTCTCGTGTACGTCGACGACCCAAAGGTTAGGGCGGGGGTAGGTGAATGTAGGTAACAGCAAGGCCAAATCAACTTCCAGATCCCAACAGTGACCAGTGAAAGAAAGAATTTCCACCATCACCACCACCAGTATGCATACACACAACATATAAAAAACCTTTTCAACAAAACTTTCCTCCTGCCAAAATTATAGCAATGCCTAAATTAATCATCAGTGAGGAGAATGATCTATATTGACTTGGATTACCTGAACTTTCTCTGAAGTTCATGGCCATACATGAGAATATTGGATAACAGACTCCCTGAGTTTTCTATTGAGAAAAATGAAGTAGGGAATGGCTGTGGGGCTGTGGATCTGGTAATAAAGCTGGAGAGCAATGGTGACAGTGTTCTGGTTATGGATTTGGTAAAAACATCTTTAAAGTGGGAATGGACCATATATAGAAGCTATTCAGTCATACAAACAAATCTGAGATACTCATACCAAATTATCAACTGAGGTAACCTGTCACCATATGTTCACTTCTCACTTAAGCCTTTTCTTGCCATTTTAAAGTTCATACATTAAGTAGAAATGGCCACTTTACCAAATAAATTGAATAAATTCCTTGAAGTCTCATAACACATTCTTGTCAGTCTTCAGCATTTATTTATTATGTGTGCCTGCTTTAATAGAGTACCTTGTAGTAGTGTTCATCTTCATAAAAAGTTTACCTACAGTTTTCCAAAGAACAGACATCATATCTTACTTTATCTCTTATCCTACCTGATAATTATAACATTCAACATGATGACTCCATTACTTACTTATGAATGGGATAAATGAATGAAGATTTGAAGCTGAAACAGAATGATGTCCTGATTTTCTTCCAGAAAGATGGTGGAGTGGTAAGCAACAGAGAAGGAGCCTCTGCAAATGTGTCCAGGCACTGGTATATAACAGTGTAAGGAAGAAAAGAAGGGAAATGGGTCCTCTGGACTCAGGAAGGATCTGAAGTGAGACCTGAAGCCCACAGGAAGAGAAACTTCAGCATAGAAGGAGGTGGCAGGTGGTACCTTCTCCTTGAATCAGGACTCACTGTTTAGGAGGAATGGTTCAAATCTGCAGACACATAGTGACTGCTGACAACCCAGAGGCCTCCATGGAGAGCTACAGAATGCAACAAAGTAGTGGATGCCAAGGATACTTAGTGGCATGGATTGAGCTGTCCTGTGGGAGAGAGTGATAGGCCAGGACCCATCTTGAGGAGGGGCCAACTGAGCTCAGAACTCAGAACAACTGCTGGCTCCATCTAGGAGTACCCAACTGAGTTCAAGCCTCCAGAAAGTGCACTGACTGCTGAAGAATGAACAGGCCTTGTTCCAGGATCACAACCAGAATCCAGACTGAACTTCAGAGAAAATCAAGGTGCAGGCTCACTGAGATTATCTACTACCCTTCTATAAAGCTACTTCTGGCCTTCTAGGGTAAATCACCATGGATCTGGATTTTTTTTTTTTTGGCAGAACCAGGGATTGAACTCAGACCTTTGCACTTGCCAGGGAAGCACTTATTCTTCTGAGCCATCTCCCTGGCCCCATGAATCTGGATTCTGTCTTCATACATTGTCCACCAGTGAGAACAAAGACACACCATGCAGTGCACTGTTTGCTGTCTCTGTTTGCTGTCTTGTTTTGTTCTTCATTGTTTGATCTTGTTTTTGTATGAGTGTGAACGTAGTTTCAAGTTTCTTCATGGGTGTCAATGTTTCTTTTATTTCCTTCCTTTTTTTCTGTTCCTTCCTCTCTTCTACAACAGTTTCCCAATGTTTGCAGGATGCTCTTTGTCTTTCAGCCTTGCTTCTAATCTTTTCTTCTTCTTCTATTTCTCTATTTTTCCCTAACCCTTTTAAATTTTCTTCTCAGGGTAAAATTGGCATATTGAGATTTTATTTATGTCATACAATTGTGTGGTTTGTTTTAGTTTTTTTATGTGACTACAAATCTAGCTCACATAGTTAAAGCTGACAAATTAATGGTTACCTAAGGTTGTCATTGTGCTCGCTTCGGCAGCACATATACTAAAATTGGAACCTAAGGTTGTCATTTTCTAGACTGTGTTTGATGCTATTGTTATTACTAATTGTACCCCTTTAGCCAAAATGACATAATTGTTTTAACCAGCTGTTGTTCCTGGTATAGCAAGACTGAGATTGCTTAAGAGTCATAGAAAATACTATTGAACCAGAATTTGGGCAATGTAGACAGCAATTCCTCATCAACAGTAAATTGAGAAGGTAGGATGTTGCAACAGACTCAAAATCCAGCTACTCCTAGAAGATGCCTCTGAGATACCCTTAGGTGCTAAACACTAGAAATAAAGCTAATTAACATTAAAAAATTTACAAGTATCAACCGTAGAATTAAGCTGAAAAATAAAAAAACAGAAAATGAGAAGACACTTAACATACACCCCGAGGCATACAGTTCACCAAGGGAAAACCCAGGGATCAATGAGGTGAAACAGCCTAACAGCCATCCCGCTGACCTCTATGAAGTTGTAACAACGAAGCAAATGAATGAAGCTCTAAAAAATATCAAATCAGAAATAATTTCTCAAATAACTACAGAGATAGTGACCACAATGAAAAATATGCTCAGTGCATCTAGAGCAGATAAAGACTTTAAAAAGGATAGAGGAGCTTAGGAAAATGGTGGAAAACATGAATCCCCAAAATAGGAAAGAAATGGAAACCATAAAATAGATTCAAGCAGAGATTCAAAATTCACTGAAAGTATCCATAGAAGAATAAACCAATGTGAAGACCAATGGGAGAATCAACCAATGTGAGCAGAATCTCAGATATAAAAAAGTCTTGCAGTTGGCAATAATAAAAAGAAAGATTTCTTAAAATTACAAGGGACCATGAGAAATCAATCCAACGGCTGCTAGATGATGCAAAGAAGAATAACACAATATTGATCAGCGTCAATGAAAAAGCAGGTGATAGCACAAGTGACATTAAAAACTTCGTTCACAGATTTTTTGTGGCAGAAAGTTTCTATAGCAGGAAAAGAGAATTTGACATACAGTAAGTGAGGCATATAAAATTCCAATTAACCATGATAAAAATTCTGCAGCAAAGCATATATTAGTCAAGATTCCAGAAATTTAGCAAATGAATAGACACTAAATACTGTTAAACAAAAGAAACAAATTACCTATAGAAGAAAGGCAATCATAATCACAGCTTACTTCTCAACACAAATCCTCAAGTCAAAGACAGCTTGGAGTGAATTATTTCAAACCTTAACAGAAAACAACTTTCAGCACAGATGTTTCCAAATTGATGGAGAAATAAGATACTCTCATGACAAAGAACATCTAGGAAAATTTATGAACACCAAGCCAGCACTTCAAAATGTTTTGAAGGACATTCTGGAAAGATAAAACAAGTCTACAACCCCACTATACCTTCCAGAATGAATCTTCAGGCAATGCAAACAGTTTGGGAGGAAGGGGCCAACAATATGAAGATAACATAGCAAGGATCATTAAATACACATCAGTTATAACCATAATGTTAAAGGTTTCCATTCACCAATCAAAAAATAAAAAAAAAGACTGGAGCCAGTGAGATAGCTCAGCAGACTAAAGTGCCTGCTTAGGCAACCTTAAGCAAGCACAGGAGCTGGAGTTGGATCCCTGCACCACATGCTGCACCAGCCCCACCCCAGAGTTGGCTGAGAGGGCTAGAGTCCAGGCGTAGTGGTGCAGGGCTGTAATATCAGCACTGGGGAGCTTGAAAACAGCAGGATCACTATGAGTCTGAGCTGTGCAGTGCAACCCCATAGCAACCAAAAACATTTTTAACTCAAAAAAATCATAGATTGAATATCAAAGGATGGAAAACAATACTCTGTGTGACAATAACCCAGGAAAAAAAAGCAGGGTTAGCTATTCTATTTGCAGACAAAGTGAATTTCAAGCCAAGATTATGTAAGGGAGACAAAAAGGGTCACTATACCCTGTAAAGGGAACAATTGAAAAGAGATGACAATCACAAATATACATGCAACAAATACCAGTACACCCAATTACTTAAAGCAAATATTAATAAACATGAAAATCAAATAAGTACAAATACAATTTATCAGCGAATCTCAATACCCCATAATTACAAGTAGATCAACCTGAAAAATTCAACAATGAAGTATTAGAACTAAGACAAACTGTTAAACAAATGGACTTAGTAGATGTCTACAGAGTTCCATCCCACAACACCAGAATGCACGTCTTTTCAGATGTACATAGAACAGTCTCCAAAATAGTCCACATACCCATAGACATACTTATGTAAATGCAAAAGAATTTAAACTATCCCATGCATATTATCAGACCATACTGCAATGAAATTGAATATCAGTGGCAAAAGAAACCACAAGAAGCTGATAAACAAATGAAAATTAAATAGCACCCTTTTGAACAACTCATAGGTCACAGACAAAAGAAGAAACTGGACAATTTCTGTAACTAAGTAGTAATGCCAATACAATGTACTGAAACTTATGAGGCACAAAGAAAGCAGTCCTATGAAGAAAATTTATAGCAATTAATATCCATATTAGGAAAACAGAGTAAATTCTAATAAACAGCTTACTACTGAACCTCAAAATTATAGAAAAAGAAGAATGCTCAATCCCAAAGAGCATATGAGGGATGAAATTATAAAGATCAGAGCAGAAATCAATGCAATGGAGACCAAGAAAGAAATACAAAGAGTCAATGAATTAAAAGTTGGCTCTCCGAAAGATTAAATAAGATTGGCAAACCCTTAGACAATGTAATCCAAAAAAGGACTTAAATCCATACAATTAGGAATGAAAAGGATGCAATCATAGTACATCCCATAGAAACTCAGAAAGTCATATATCCCTAATTCAAGAATTTTTATTCTAACAAGATAGAAAATATAGATTCCTAGATAAATATAAATTACCAAAATGAATCAATAAGATACAAAAACATTAAAATACCAATATCAATCAGTAACATTGAAGATATATTGAAAAACCTACTAACAAAAAAAAAAAATCCCCAGGCCCTGAAAGGTTCCATGCTGGATTCTACATGAAATTTAGAGAAAATGTAATGCCACTACTTCTCAAACTCTTTAATAAAATTGAAAGGGAATCAAGACTCCCAAATTCATTTCTGGAGGCAAGAATTACCTTGGTACCACCAGTGAAGCACTCAATTAAGAAGGAGAACTATAGGCCAATCTCCCTAATGAACATAGATGCAAAAGTCCTCAGTAAGATACAGGCAAACAGAATGCAGCAAATAATCAAGAAGATTATATACCATGACCAAATAGGATTCATGCAAAGCATGCAAGGAATAATTCAACATATGTAAATCAGTACATGTCATACACAATATTAACAGAAGACATAAATCAAATGGTCATCCTAAGAAATGCAGAAAAAGCTTTTGACATAATATAATACCCATGCATGATACAAAGCCTACAGAAAACTGGAACAGATGGTCTTTATCTCAATGTGATAAAAATAATCTATTACAAACCAACAGCCAGCATCACACTGAACAGACAAAAATTGAAAGTTTTCACTCTAAAATCAGAAACAAGATAAGGATGTCCAGTGTCACCACATTATTCAATATGGTTCTGGAAATTTTAGTGAGAGCAATTAGACAAGAGAAAGAAATAAAAGAAATGGCAAAGGAAATTCCAATAGCATATATCATAGAATTAGAGAAAATTCTAAAACTCATTTGAAAATAAACAAGACCTAGAATAGCAAAAGCAATTCTATAGAACAAAGACAAGGCAGTGGTATCATAATCCCAGACTTAAAATTAAACTACAAAGCCATTGTGATAAAAACAGCATGGTACTGGCAAAAAAAAAACAGATCTGAGGATCAATGGAACAGATTAGAAGATAAAGAAAGAACTACAGGGGCTGGGGAGATGGCTCAGTGGGATAAGTGCTTCCCTGGCAAGCACAATGGTCTGAGTTCAATCCCGGTTTCCAAAAAAAAAAAAAAAAAAAAGAACTACAGACACACTTAGCCATCTATTTTTTTTCTGTACCAGGGGTCAAACTCAGGACCTTGTGCTTGCCCGGCAGGCACTTACACTGCTAAGCTCTCTCTCCAGCCCCTCCACCTTATGTTTGACAAAGGTGTCAAGCACCTTTACTGAAAAAGAAGGATAGCCTCTTTAATAAATAGTTCTGGGAAAACTGACTCTTCACATGCTGAGGATTAAAATGAGACCTACCTCTTTCACAATGTCACAATGAAAGACCATGATCTTTCATCAAAGATCTAAATATTAAAACAGAAACAGTAAGTCTGTTGGAAGAGAAAATAGGTAGAACACCAGAAGACGTTAGTGTAGACAAAGACTTTATGAACAAAATCCAATTGCAAAGGAACTGTCACAGAGAATCAACACCTGGAATCTCAACTTATTAAAAAGCTTTTAAACAGCAAGAGAAACCACCAACAGAATGAAAAGACAAACCAAGGTGTGGGGGAAAAATTTTGCCAGCTGTTCCTCAGACAAAGGACTACTATTTAGAAGAGAAATCTGCTATAATAATGTCTGTAAATATAATATCATGTATGATACCAAAACAACATGAAAACAGTTTTCAATGTATTAATTTATTGAATCTGTCCTGTTAAGGTGTCTTAAAACTGTCTCACTGATATTTGTACTTCAATAAAATAAAATAAGAACTCAAAAAAATCACAATCCTCCAATTTTTAAGACTCAATCCAGAAACAGACAACTGAAATGAATAGACACTTCTCAGCTGAAGAAATATAAATAGCAAATAAATACATGAAAAAATGTTAAACATCATTAGTCATTTGAGAAATACAAATTAAAATAATGCTTTGATTCTTTCACATAAAAAATGACTATTATCAAGAAATCAACCAATGACTGCAGGAGTCACTTTCAGACCTTGTCTCAGTCCAAGAAGCCAGTATTTGTAATCCCAAAGTTACATTATTGGAATCCCATCAAGTTGATTCCAATCTACCACTTTCAATGCAACCCACAGCAAAAATAAAGACACTAAATTATATTTTCAATCACTGTGGAGTCAAGGGGCTCTAAGTCCAGCCACAAAACGGCTTCCTGGAACCAAGAGAGCGACCCAGGGCCTCATCCGGTTTTTATTCAGTGGAGGAGTGGTTTGAGGAGGATTGGCTGAGAATTGTGGGAAGTAGGTGACTATTGTGAGCTGAACTAGGTGAATGGCCTACATTGACCTCTGCTATATGCAAAGAGAATATGCAGAAAGAGTAATCTGCATTATACTATTATGCCATTGAGATAGCATCTAATGTTTTGGGGGGTCTTGTGCTTCAGCTTTGATGTAGTCTTTCAAACCCCAGGAAGTCATAGCCTCTATCTCGAGGCTTGATCCCAGCTGGCAGCACAGAGCATTAGCTCTACCATCCAATCTTGACCCAGCTCACATTAAAGAGCAGCAGGTATAGATTATCAGGGAAACACGCATGCCACCTTCAAAGACTATCACCAGCACCTCAGCTAGACCAATACACATTGCTTAAGGCCAATTGAGGGATAAATAGAAGTCCTAGCCAGCTCTGTACATAACAATAGGAGGAAATAGGATTAGGCTCAGCCAAAATGGAAATAGTCACTCTTCCTTCAAGGAGAGCTGGTCCTCCACAAATAAATGCTTTCAGGGCTGTGGGGGAAAAGGAACCCTTCTTCACTGTTGGTGGGAGTGTAGACTGGTGTAACTAATGTGGAAAACAGTGTGGAGATTCCTCAAAAACCTAGGACTAGAAACTGGGGAGAAAGCTCAGCAGTCTAAGTGCCTGCCATGCAGGCCACCAAAATTGGGCATGTTGGTTCATGCCTATAATCCCAGTGCTGGGGAGGCTGAGACAGGAGGATCCCTATGAATCTGACCTGCATGGTAAGATACTGTACCAAATAAATAAATACATTTTAAAAAATAAAAAACTAGAACTAGAGGTTACATTTGACCTAGTGATTCTCCTTCTTGTATCTTCCTGAAAGAATTAAAATCATCCCCTGCTACAGCAATACATGCAGTACCATGTTTATAGCAGAGCTGTTTATAACAGCCAAATCTTAGAAATAACCCAAAATGCCCATCAACTGGGGAAAGGCTAAAAAGGTGATTTTTTTTTTATACAATACAGTACTACTCTGCCATAAAAAAGGGTAAGCTTGTGACATTTCTAGATAAATGGATGCACCGTGAGGCCATGCTCTTTCATGAAATAAATTGGACATGTATGTATAATCACTCCATTGTTTTTCTGATGGGAAAAACTGAATGAGTAAATAAGGATCAAAATGTATAATAGGTATTGTGAAATAGGAAAAAAACGTACAAGTGCAGAGGGGAATAATAAGGGGGGAGAAATAATGGAAAAGTAAAAAGTGAGACAGAAACAAAAAACATGGAAAAAAAGCTTTGTAAATGGTGAGGGAAAAAGGAGTTGAAGGGAGGGTAGAAGAATGGGGAAAAAAGGAATCAAGTTATATCATGTATAGGTACAGAGTCTCTGTGGTGAATGTGATAGATGATTGATAGAGAGAGAGAGATACAGATATAGATAGATGGATGGATAGATGATGGATAGATAGATGATAGATAGATAGAGATATAGTATACATAAAATGTACCAATAAAATCTGATTTTTAAAAAACAGTATAAGGTTGCAATTCATTGTGCTTTTACCCTACTCTTACCACTTGATCCTATTCCTTCTTAGTGTTAAAATTTTTTGATGATACGTCCATTACATGTCCCACTACTACTGTTTCCTTCTCAGCAAGACTTCCCTGAGAGAAGTGAAGACTTACAAGCTCTTGCACTGATACAGAAAGTCAAGACAACAAGTCCTCATCTGGTGTCTTTGTTTTTGTTTTTTTTAATCTTTTAATGTGTTTAGTATAGGGTCTACAGGGTCTCACTACACAGATCACACTCGGAGTGCTCCTCCTGTGTTCAGCCTCCCAAGCTCTGGGATTACAAGTGAGCACAGCCATACCCAGTCTCAACTGCCATGTCACTGTGTCCTGGGGGCAGGACCAACACGGAACACTGGGGATCGAACCCTGGTTGCTGCGCCTGCCTAAGCAGGTGCTTTTGTCTGCTGAGCTAACTGGCCAGCCATTGCTTTCCTAAAATAGTGGATTTCATCCATGAAACAATAAGTGCTCAGTTGGAATCAGAAAATGTTACATTAGCCTAAGAACAAGGCTTGTTTCAGTATATGAATAGGAATCAAGGTCAGTCATGACAATTTATGCCTACCTACCCACAGGACATGCAGGCACAGTGCCAAACTCTCTGGTCTATAAAGAAACCCCAAATCCAGAGCTTAATGTAAAAACTGGTATGTGTCCATGGAAGTGTGAAACACAAAACTGGCCCACAGAAGTTGTGCTTCTACAACTCAGCTATATACATATTTTTTCTCCAGATGAAAAAGAAAACTAATATCTAATAAGACAACACTGCAACAAATAAGATAGCAACAAAAGGACTTGTCATGTAATTCTGGATAAGAAAGCAACCTAAAACAAGAAATTTAGAATGTTAATAACCATCAAGGAGATGAAAAAGATAATAAATTTCATATTGTAGCACAGAGTATAATGAAAAATGAAAAATTTGACAAAGAATTCTAGAATTAAACACTATCTGGCACAGCCAGATAGCTCAGCGGATTAAAGCACTTACTTAGGCAGACCCAGGGACAGGGGTTCGATCCCCAACTTGCCATGCTGATCCCACTCCCAGGGTGCACTGAGACAGCAATTGAGACTGGGTGTGGCAGCACGTGCCTGTAATCCCAGCGCTTGAGAGGCTGAAAACAGGAGAATCACTATGAGTCTTATCTATGTAGTGAGACCCTGTAGACCCTGTAACTAAGTACATAAAAAACATTATCACTGAAAAATAAAAGAACAATATATTAAACAGGGCTCAATCCAGAAAGGAAGAGAATTCAATAGTCTAGAAGGCGTATCTGAGGTATTATCCTAGACTGTATCAGAAGTTAAAAATATGACAACTTTAGCTGGAAAAGAGAGAAGGAAAAGCACCAGCATAAGGGAGTGTTAGAATACAGACACTAAAGAAAGGGATAAATATCTTCAAATTCTCCACAATTGAAGACACAAATATTCACAGTCAAAGAGCTGATCAAATCAGAAAAAGTCACAGTAGAAACAATGTACTAAAACTATACAATACTAAGAAAAAGGAAAAATAGTGAGAACAAGAGAGAAAAGCTAAGCTGTCATCAAAAGAATAAGAGATCAAAAGGAGTATGAGCAAAATAGGAGAATCACTACGAGTCCAGTCTACGAAGTGAGATCCTGTAGGCCCTGTCCTAAATGCAGAGGGGGAAAAAAAGGAATTAGCAGCAGCAGCAGTAGTCAGTACAGTAGTCCTCTGCTATTTCATGGTTTGACTTTCACAGACTCACTGTTTCTTTTTTTTCCCCCACAGAATCCTTTTTAATATAAAACAAAGATAAAACACAGTGGAATCCTGCAACCTGCCAGCATGCCTTGTTTCTACAAGATGCATGCCGGTCTATGGGACTACATAGCAAAGAGTCTTTAAGAGCATTTGGCTGGGAGAAATAGAAAATGCAGACCTGAGGGAAGACTGGGCAAGCTCAGAAACTGAGTTACATCCCTGAGCACTGCAGTAGTCCTTGTCTTTTCAGATCCTCATATGTTTTCTTATTTACAACATTCCCACTGGAGTCTTCATACGCTTCTTCAGTGTCAGGCTGCCATCGTTCTGAAGGCTTCTGCAGTTTCAGCTTGGCCCACAAAGAGACAGCATCTTCAATCTGTGTCACATTAGCGAAGTGAGCAGTGTTTGAGCATGACGCCATTCAGCCAAGTGCCACTGGAAGGCCTTAGGCCCTCGGTAGGTGTAGTTTCCACAAATCTCACAATTATAGTTGATATTTAGGCCATGCAGCTTGTACAGCCAGTAGGGGATGGGTTTGCCATCCTAGCCCAGGGGCAGGTTTTTGGGGTTGTAGATGATCTCGTTCTCCTCATCGTCACTCTCACTCTCACTGATCTGCTCCTCCTCCTCCTCCTCCTCTCGCTCTTCTGTTCTGACTTGCTTGCGTTGGACATTTTCATGAGTGAGCTGTAGCTGTTCCCCAAGAATCTCGACATATTCATAGATCTGGGCTTCTAGGAAAGCACTGTCTTTGTTCCTCTCAGTATCTCGCTTGGTGCCCTTTGATTTGGGGTTTTTGGCAAACAGGGAGGTGTCGAGTGATTCCAAGGACTTGCCTTTGGTGCTAAATAACCTCTGGGCTCGCTCTTCAAGGGTGCCGCCGCATTTCAGTCCTAAAGCTAAGAGGGCAGACTTCAATCTGTCTAGACCCAGAGAGGCCAACTCCTCCCAGGAGAAAAATGCAGACAGGTCAAGATGAGCACCAGCATGCATCAGGGCACTGCTTGTTTCTTTCGGCCATCCAGGAAAGGGGCCATTCTCCCATTTCTTCTCAAATTCAGTCTGTATCTTTCCAAAAAGCTCATTCTGATCTTGGAGGGGCTTTACTCTGTCTGTGTAATCCTGAAGATACTCAAGCAGCATTTCAAGGTACCTCTTGTACTCTGCATTCTTCCTTTCTTTAGGAATGTCAAATAACTGGTCAAAGATCAACAGGTCTGTGATATAATCCAGCTTCTCCTACGCCTTCAAGTTAATGTAATTGAGGTAACAGTCATGGAGATCGAGGTAACGGCCATATCCCTCTTCATCTGTGAACTCCACCAAGTTCTGTACCTCTTCACTTGGATTCTCTCGTGCTTTCAGGAGCTCCTCCAATTCCACTGACATTGGCACACAAATCTCATTTGGATGCTTCCGGTGGAATTCCTTTATTTGTTTGAGTCTGTTATAGAATTCAGCAAACTCATTCGGTCCTGAAATAGCATTGAGCGCCTCCTTTCGTAACCCATCCTTATCCTCATACAAATCCCTCAGGTTCCCACTGACCTCCATGTACCTATCTTGCAGGCCCGAGTGCGGTGGTCGGAACTATCAGGTCCCAGAGCGTGGACTTCTTAGTGAGCATCTCTTTAGCCATTACGTCCATGAGCCGTTCCTTCTCCTCATGGTACCGCCACTGCTGCTCTAGAATTGTCTCCATAGTTCCTTGGTGGTGGCACAATTCAGGCCCAGACTCACTGTTTCATGGGTTTTCAAACTATTAATCTAAATTATTTAATGCAGATTTTTTGCTATATCACAGGATTTTGCGGTACCGTACAGTATGTATGCTGTTACTCACATTTACGAATTTAGAAAATGGTTAAGCACATTAGAAGTGTTTTTTAAAGTGTGGGGAAGGTTTATAAAGCTTTACAACATATATAAATACTAAAATAAATATAACATCAGGACTTCATTGATTGTTGTTGTATTTTTTTTTTGTTTTTGTTTTTTTTTTTTTTGGTTTTTTTGGCAGAACCAGGGATTGAACTCAGACCCTTGCACTTGCCAGGGAAGCGTTTACTCTACTGAGCCATCTCCCCAGCCCCAATTGATTTTCACTTATCAAGGGGCTGTCTGGGGTGTGACCTCTGCAGTAAGTGAGGGACTTCTGTATTCAAAGACAGAAGTAACCTCAAGTACCAAGGAAATACAACTTGCCCTATAATTCTGCACCCAGATAATCAGTCATTCATAGGTTATAACAAAAGAAGACTTTCAAAGATACAAGGACTAAGAGCTTACCAAGCAGGGACTCACTCTGAAAGAACTACTAAAGGACGGAATCCTCCAAAAGGAAAATGAACTTCATGGAAAGAATGGGATATAGAAACAGGAAAGAAAGAACTAGAAAAAGCATTGTTAAGTCAAAATCCATAGTAACTAATTTTGGAGTTGTTCACATAATGATGAAATTCTTTACAACAATAATATAAAATGAATATCCAGGATTTTTCTCTTCTTTAAGAACAGGGTAGAATTTTCATCAATTTTACACTTTGTACTTAATTCAGAGATCAAAGTTAAGTACATTGAAAGAACTGACATGGCCTGAAAAATTCAAACTCAGTAGAACACACAATATGTGTAAAAGAAATAAAGAAGATATAAATAATTTTTAACTAAAGGCAGAGGAAAAGAAGTGAAAATACATGGAGAAAGAAAACGAAGACCCTAAAAATATTTTAAGTATCAGCTATGACAATGCAAGTGATGTTAATTGTTGTTTTTAAAAGACAGAGAATCTGAATCCAAATAAAAACATATGCTGTTTGTTAGAGAGGCAGCACTGAAAGCGCAAAAATAAAATAAAGAAAGGTGTATTATACCAATAATAACAAGAAAATGGAAGTGATAACAGATAAATGCTTTATAGTTAAATATTAATAGTGATTATTGTAGCGGAAAATGATTTTTATAACATATTTTATGTCTTCTGGTATTTTTCTAAATTTACATAAAGATACATTATTTTTATAACTAGAAAATGTGTATATTTTAAGGACTTTAGATTAATACACTGTACCTTAAAATAACCACCATTCTATATTATTTGAATCTCTATACTAGGAACCTGTGTTGCCACTTAATCCTTAAAGCATTATAACAAAAGAAATATCAATTATGCTTTACTTGACAGACAAAGAAACTAAAGCACAGAGAGATTCAAATAGTTTCACTTGCACAAGAGCTACTAGAGACAGGGATAGGAGGGGAATATCTCCAGTCACCCACGTTGGAGATATCAAACACCAACACACAAAGTAACCATGAAAGCGATAAGCAAGAACTTACAAGATTACTCTTTGATCTTCATAGGCAATAATTTTCCAATGACAATATTTCAGTAAGAAAATACACTTAGCATTTCCTACTCAGAGTGGAATTCATAAGCAAATAACCAAAATTCCTTCTCTAGCTTCGTTCATGTTTTACGCATTCATGTGTCATTTTAGCCCAGAGGCACACCCTGAGAAAGACACCTTAGACCACGTTGTCGTTGTACGAATATCACAGGACATGGGACAGACTCACACAAATCCACTACGCTCCTAGGCTGCAGATGTACATTACTGCTTCTATGGGCCACAGAGTTGGACAAGGTACTGTTTTGAACACTGCGACAACGGTAGGAAACTGTGACACAGTGTAAGCACTTAGGTATCTAAACACATCTAAATATGGAAAATGAACAGTAATCATGGGATGTAAAATATTTTAAAATACTACTCCTGTGCAGGTCACTTATCACAAAGGGCACTGATAGGACCCCCGGTGCTTTGGGTAAGTGGACGGTGAGTGTGAAGCCCCAGAACGTGGCTGGGCACTCACGTAGACTTTATAAACACTACACTTATGCCACAATCCTAAATTCATCTTAGGATTTTTCTTTCTTGTTTTAAAATTTTATTTTATTTCATTTTGAAGAGTTAAAAAAAAAAGCAAAAACAAATAGAAACAAAACAGAAATGGGTGACATACAACAATACATAGGTTACAGATTTTCAAATCAAGAAGGGCAAATTAACAATGGTTGTTATATTATGTATTTTTATCTTCAAATCTGTCACTCAGATTAACAGATATAGGTATGCAAGACTGGACAACTAGTTGAAGATTAACGCTTGTTTTCAATATGTCTTAATCTTTTTTTGTTTTTTTTTTTTTTACTTTTTAAAAAAATTTAGAGAGTATAATAATAATTGAAAAGAGCATTTTTGTTTCTTTGATAAGAAATTAATCATGGGCTTCTATAATTTTTTTACCTTATAAATATCTTAATTCTAATGTCTTTTCTCTTTTGTAGTAAACATCTGATTTAAAACATAAAAAATGGAGGTAAGATTGACTTTTCAGCCCCCATTATGGTCTCCCAGGACAGAACTCATGTGTGTATTCTCTCACCAAACAAGTTACCTATGACTGCAGAAAAACTGACGCACCATTTCTACCCATGTAGAAATCATGACTCTTTCCAGCTACAGCTACCATTTCTGTAAGGAGCCAACCCTATTTTTTGTATTCTGATTCTGGTTAGCATCAGCAAAAACAGGGCATTCACAGTTTTAAGAATGAAAACTTCCACAGTGTTTACACACATTTTGAAATTCTGCCTATGAAATATATTATGAGGCATAAATTTTAAAAAGTGTTCAAATTAATTATTTTTATTTTAATGTTAAATGATACACTGCCATTAATCCCTCTTGAAATACATTCCTTTGGACATACTTATCTCATAGTTCTTGCCGCTTTCTTCTTCCTTTTTCTTTTTTTTAGGACAGGGTGCCCAGGGTGTTCAAGGTCTCACTGCATAGATCAGACTCCTAATGATCCCCCTTTTTACAGACCCCAAGAGCTGGGATTACAGGTGTGCACCACCATGCCCAGTCTCAATTGCTGTCTCAGTGCACCCCAGAGGATGAAGCCCGCACAGCAGGACAAGGGATCAAAGGCCCAGCCCTTGGGCCTGCTTGCAGGCACTTTAATCCACTAAACTATTTGGCTGGCTCTTCTAGCCACTTTCGGAAGTATTCTTGAAAGTCCTTTTCTGTATCTCTTGTGATAGCCTTAGCATCATGGATCCGTTCAACGGGGTAAGCATTTGTGGTCGTTCTGATTTTGGGGGACAGCCAGAGAAAGCATGGAGCCAGACCCAGGGACTGAGGTAGATATGAACACACTGTGATGTTTTTATTTGACAGAAATTGCCAGAAACATTTTCAGTCAGCTCAGAATACCAAGGCAGCCACCATAGCACAACTAAAGACACAAAAGGAGACTTCCAGAACTACTTCTAGAACCAGCAAGAAGGATGGGATAGGTCTTCAGAGGCTGGAGAGCTGTTCTGAGGGGGGTTAATAATGTGCATTTTATTCTCATTTTTATATTTAAACATTCACCATATATTTGATCACATTGCACAGATTGTTTGGACCTGACAGCCTCTCTTAGGTTACACTTCCTTATTTTTTTTAAGCAGATGTACAGTTAAGACTGAATTTTAAAATAATATGTAATATATTTTAAAATTTTCACAGCTCCAAAGTAGGAAAAAGCCCATATTATTAGAAATTACCTTTTACTTGTATTTATAGCAGCCCCCAAAATGTCATCATTTGTGAGTAATGGATGCATTTCTAGCCAAATGGATATTGAAAGAAAAAGGTACATTTTCCAGCTCTATCAGAAAAGGCCCTGCAAATAGCATGTAGGACAATTACATTTCTGGGAACATTCAATTGGCCACCTAGCTTGGCTAAATTACAATAATGTACATTTTGGCAAATCATATCATTTTACTTAGTCATTTTAAATACACACTGTGCATTTCTCTTCTTACCTCTCAAAATAAGTCTCTAGAATGCTGCCAACTTAAAAGAATACACAGATACACCCTAGATATCCCATCCTGACCATGTCTACTTTGCAAGAAGCCAGCTGTATCTCTCTCCAGCTGAACCTTATTTCCTAGAAGACAGAAACACAAGCACCTGCCTCCTTCTACACTTCCACTGCCACAGTAGTGTGTTCGGCATGCCAGAGTGGGTGGCACACTTAGCAGAGGCCCTGCCTAGGAAAATAAAAACAAGAGAAAGTCATCAACACCTTCCATCCATTGTCATAGACTGGAAAGTATTCCTTCCCTATCAGTGAGCTAGGTTTATCACATTTAAAAGTGAAGTTCCTTTTGTACAGTTCTGTACATTATAAACACTGTGCTGCATTATAAACACTGATGACATTCATTTACAATATCATATAATGCATGAAAACGGATTTGGAGAAATGGACATGAAGGCATTCAAATGCATAGCTCTAATAGATATGCATGGAGCTCTGCCATATAAAACTAGTGGTTCCTTTTGACTATTGTTCATTTTATCAAAAAGTACTATCTTATGCATAATTAATAGAATTTTGAAAGGTGGAATATAAAATATTTTAGTGTTTCTTGTCAACTTACATGGGGAACTGTATTGTGACCAATTGAATAGCCTATAATTGTGCTTTCCTCCTAATCTGGAAAAATAATGAATAATATAGTCTGATGACATATCATTGTTTTCACAAGTTCTTTCTCTCCCTCTCCCACAGTCTTCTCCCCTACTCACAAATTACTTTAAAAAGCAAACTAGAATCCTTCTGAAACTCGTTATAAATTCTGGCTTGCTTTTATCTTATAAGTGGCAATGGCATGGACCTTAAACTTGTAGAAATTATTGACATGATCATATAAATTTCAAACATAACTTCAACAAACTACTAGTGTCTTGAATCACTAGCAAAGTTCTTACCACAAAATCTTGTAGGAGTTGGTAGACCACAGGTCACCTAAATCCTTTTAATAGTAAGAATGGAGCCTCACAAAACCTTACTAATAGCCTCATTTTATTCACAAGGGATCACCCAAGAAATATACTACCTTCTTTTCCATTCCTGATTATCTCCCTCAAAGAGTTAATGCTTAAAGACTTATATTAAGATTGCAGCTAATCTGAATACTATTTGTTATGGGGTAGGTAGTAACAAGTAGATCAAAGGGTCTGGCTCAAGCTGAAGGTCAGGAATCAGGGTGGAAACAAAGTGAAGGCAGGTGACTAACTAGAGGGCGGCTCAATGACTGGATTCCTGAGGCAGGGGTTCCACTGCACTCAGCACTCAGCAAGTACAGGTGAAAGGCCCTGTGTCAGGTGTGTCCTCCAACCCTGGAGGAAGTCACTTAGGAAAACTATACTTCTCCTGTGGTTGTGCATAAGGAAATATTTTCAATTTTTTTTTAATCTAGACTCAAAGATAACTACAAAACTGTTACGCACTCAAAATAATTAAACTGCTAAGCAAAAGGGATGAATGACCTTAAAAAGCTGGAACACAATATATCAGATGTAAAAAATGATATACCTTGGAAAAGATAAATAGAGTAATATTCCACACTAATACAAAATAAACATGTTTAGTCTGCTTTTATCTAAGTATTTAGTTAACAGCTGTTGACTGAATAGTTTAGCAACTTTTTTGCCAAAACAAAACGGAAATACAAAACTCAGTCCAATAGATAGCTGAATTGGATGTAGAAGACAGATCAGAAATAGTGTGCAGCTACCATCTGTTAGGGCAAAATCAACTCTGCATAATTTCCTTTAGCTTCAAAACATCGCCATAGCAAAGTGGCTGTTGATTCATTCCAAAAGATATTTAAAACAAACAAATCTGCCCAAATACAAGCATAAATACCAAATGATGCGTCCTATTGCAAAACATACCTTTTGTTGTTCTCTATAACCCCTCTGTCACTGTCAGGGTGCAAAGGACAAGGGTCTCCCCCTGTACTTTTGGAATATGCCCCTGGAAATTTTGAAAAAACAAATGGCACCCTGCGAAAAGTTACATATAAATAAGTTAGAGATGACCAACTTGTGCCTCCTCTAAACCATTCACAAAAACTTTTTGTTCTCATTTTATGAAGCCACACAAAAATGCCAGCCAGTAGAGAAGTGTGAGTTATTTGCTGAAGAGTTGATAACACTGAGGGAAAGAGTCAAACATTTCATTTCATGAGAGCACAGGAAAAAAATCTGACTCTTACAGTTACCTTCAAGGTAAAATTAATTATTAATTGGCAAAGCCTGGACATGGAATGATTGCTATCAATATTTTAATACTTTCTGTGCTAATTTAATTCTCACCATCACCGTTTGTCTACTTTAGAAGCAAGAAAGATCTGTTTACTTTCAGAAAGGCCTACTATAATGATCACCTTAAGAAGGTTTCCAATATTTTGCAATGCTTTGAATCTTCCTCTTCTTTAATTTCTAATATTAAGCAAACTAAAAAAGAAATTCACATTTCACTCTTAGAAATGAACCATTCTTAGCTGGCTCATGAAAGATTAGACTGCTAACTTCCAAACAACATTAATTTTTTAATTCCCACCCACCAGCACCACTACTCCTATTGCATTCAGACATTTTTCCTGTTTTCTCCTAGAACTTTTGCAGTTATTTTTGCACCTTGAACCTTGTGAAAACAGAAGGGGGAACTTACCTGTTAGCTGAATTCAGCTGAACTCATTTCCAGAGCCACACCTGCAGAAAACACTGGCTAGTTTGCCTTTCCTTCCAGAAAGGTTGAAAAGAAACCCTCAAGTGCTGAGGATCAGATGTTGCCAATGAAGTATGAACATAGGAAGCCCCACATCAGCCCTTCAGGGTCCAGTGACCCAAAGGGAAAAGATGCTGGTCAACAGCAGCATCTTTGGACTCTGGAGAGACCAGCCCGAGGCAATCTCAGCCTCCAAGGCAACTCCCATTTATGGCAGAGACAAAGCCACAACCCCTCATTGTTGGTCCCAGAGCTCCAAGGAAGACAAGGGAGGAGTCCAGAGAGAGAGGTTTGGAATGCACCCAGGCCTCCTAGAGAGCTGTTCTTCAAGGACAGCATTCCCTAGAAGAGAGTCACAAATTTTTGGAAGTTCAAAGGCTGCCTGCTGCTGTGCTGAACCATGTGAGAATGTGGAGGGTGACACCCTATGCTCCTCTCCGCAGTGACCCCAGACCTCTTATGTAAAATGGTCTCATAGTTCCCTATAACCTGTGCTGATCATTCCATATACTCAAATCATATGGATTACTTATAATAACGAAGAAGCCCTTGGACTATATTGTTTAAGGACTGATGACAACAAAAACATCTCTATGTGTTCAGACAGATGTAATTTGCTTCAAATATCTTCCATTTACAGGGCTGGGAAGATGGCTCAGTAGAATAAGTGCTTCCCTGGCAAGCGCAAGGGCCCTAGTTCAATCCCTGGTTCCACCACAAAAAGAAAAAGAAAATTTGTCAAATATTTTCCATCTACAGTTGCTTGAGTGCACAGGTGCAGATACAGAGGATAGGGAGGACCACCTATAAGTCAGTAGTGCTGTTTTCCGACAACATCTCTGCCTGGTCCTGTAAGTCCTGGGAGCCTCTTGCCCACCACACCAGCTCCTCTGAAGGAGAGAACAATGTCCTGGTTGGTTACTGCCAGGAACCTTGCCCACAATACTCAGTGCTTAGGTTTTTCTCATGATCACATCTAAATAAATGCTAGCTGCTTCTACTCTCTTCATGGAGCTCAAATCTTCCACTTTTCTATGCCCACTGGCATGCTAACCTGGCTCATTTCCCTTGTCTTATTTATTTGCTTGTTTGTTGTTTAGATTGAACCCAGGTTCTTAGACACTGAGTTACATCTTTAGACTCACCCCCACCACCACCTTTTGAGAAAGAGTCTTGCCTAGACTGAGCTCAATTTTTTTTCCCTTTTTATGTATCTGGTACAGGGTCTCACTACAGTTCAGACTCATAGTGATACTCCTGTTTTCAGTCTCCCCAGTGCTGGGATTGTAGGCCTGTGCCACCACACTCACAGTGGCCAACTCAGCATGCCCAGTGCCAGGGTTGGCATGGTATGTAGCACCAGGAATTGAAACCCAGTCCCTGTGCTTGCCTAAGAAGACACTTAGTCCACCAGCCCTTGGACTCAAATTTTGAATCATCTTCTCTCAGCCTTCCAGAATGCTGAGATTACAGATGTGCATCACTGCATCCAGCCTCGACAGCCACTTAACTCACTTCCCCCACCAGCTAAGGCCTCCCCAATCCGTTGTCTGTACTGCATATCCAGTGCTGTTGTTCAGAACACCTACCAGTGGAGCACTGCCCAACTCAAGCTTCTTCGCAGGTTTCCCACTGCTCTCAGGATACCACCAAGCTCTCTACCATGCCTTTTGGACTGATTACTGGCTTCCTTCCCCAGGCTCCTCTCTTTCCACACCTGAAAAATTAAACAATTCCTATGCACCTAAATGTATCGACCTAAGGACAGCCAAAAACCTAAATGAGCTAAAGCATTTGATTTAGTGTCAGTGCTGCCCCCTGGGGGTGCACTGAGGCAGAGATTGAGACTGGGTGTAGTGGTGCACACCTGTAATCCCAGCACTTGGGAGGCTGAAAACAGAAGGATCACTATGAATCCGATCTATGTAGTGAGATCCTGTAGTCCCTGTACTAAAATACATATAGAAATATAAATCATATAAATGTATTTATATTCTTTCCCAACTTGAAGCTCTCTCTGGTGAGGCTGGCCTTCCCTTATAACATTAAATTAAGCCTTTCCACAATATGATGTGCCAGAAAAATCCTTGCAGTTTGCTCATGCACTAACCTTGTTCAAAGCATTCTGACATCATTATTTCAGTGGAGGGAAAATTTCATTTTGTATTCATAACACATTCATACAAATTTTAGCTAATATTTATCAAGCACTATGTTCTTGTCCACACTCTAAATTCTTATTTTTACCACCTTTTGTCATTCTCAGAGCAACTCTACGAAGTTTCCTACTTATTAACCCCTTTTTATAGATGAGGAAACTGAGAAGCAGAATGATTAAAACTAATGCGGCTAATAAGTGGAGAAGTCAGGATCCTCACCAAGGCTATAAGCATTAGGATTAACAAATGAACTTAACTCTAACTCCAAAAATAATTAGAGGGCTCAAGTATGTTTGAAGTCATGAAAGATGTTATGTGACACCATGTGATGTCATGTGATGTCATGTCAAGATGACACAAAATGTGCACCAACTGATGTGAGTGAAATCTTACCATGTCAGAGTTGAGGGCAGTGATGCTGGTCAGAGAGTCTAATCTACAAACTCCCACAAGCATTAGCTCTATCACACAAACATCATATCTTCCTAACTTAGTGCTTAGTTCACCAGGGAAAATCCTCCAAGTTATATTAAAAGTTCAGCGCACTTTGAGGAACAACAAAGCAGAAATATCACACTGTAGAATTATTTTCCTGCCAAAACTAAAACTACATAATTAATGTTACAGGAAAACGTGGGTTCCCAATGCTTTGAAAATCTACACTGTATGTCATTTTGCCATTTATAGTTTATTAACAAAATTAGATGCAGCTTTTTTGTATTAACTGTTGTACATTTTTTTGATGTTAAATCAATACAGCTTCCATTTTTCATGTAACAGAAATTTAGAAAATTAAATACATTAGACAAGTGGTCATAATGCAACCATAAAATGAAATATGAAAGATTAAAATAATGGCTATTATTTATCATGCATATTTACATCCCCGAATAGTAAAAGTTCTAATTGCTTGCCTTAGGTTCCTATAAGTATAACAGTAAAATATGGGTTAACAGATTGGCCTTTCCTTTTTCTAGGAAAAAAATTCCTGGGCACAGAGTATGTGGTCAATAAATACTTCATTGATTGATCCCTGTAATAAGCTTGTTTAGTTGCTAGAACATCTTGACACTTGGTATTTTAAGCAGTGAGGGGAAAGGGTAGAAACCACTTTTATCTGGCTGCAGTGAACCATATTTTAAAACATGTGAGAACTGGAGGAAGAATAAGGACATTTTAGAAATTAAATGAAAAAAATGGCCATAGTGGTACAGAGCAAAACATTTCTACAGAAGCCTTTGTACACCAGGTTATTCATTCACTTACATATAGTTATATAGCACTCACTGTGAACTGGGTACAGCAGTATTTCTTGACAAATGCCAGCAAATGAACAGACTTTTGTCTTTTCAGGGCTTATGTGCCAGTGGGAGGTCATACCAGTGGGAGAGTCACATAATGTGACTCTCAGCATGGTATGTCACCAACAGGAAGTCAAACTATGAAGTCCCTGGACTATGTCTTCCTGTCTTCTCTTTGTGAACTTCCAAATGCACTCCTAAGCACAGCCTCCTATCACCCTCACTAGTTGTGATCCGGTCTATGTGGAGCTTCCAATATAAATGCTCTTCTCTCTTGTTCCAGATTTAAATTCCACTTCCCAGGAACCTCAGCTCTCAGCTGAAAACAGCCAGTGAGATGATGTGTGTTAGTGCATGAATGACTGATAGCTTACTTACATTTTTCCTAATAGTGTTTGCTAAGAAAAATGATTCACTGAAAATTTTAGATAATAGTAGCAGATGTTATGGGGAAAGTAGGGCTAGCTGTGGTGAGGGCTTCTCTGGGTCGCTTGAGAGTAGACTTATAGATTTTTTTTTTGTACTACTGGGTGGGTGTGCACAGTTTGACCCTGAATGACATCATATCTATGAAGAAGTTATAGTCCAGAAAATTTAACAACAAAAACAAAAAAATAGTCCAAAGAATCAGAATAAAGACTGAAATTCCTAATGAGTAACAAGATATAAGAAAGTGCAGACCATAATCACCAGTTACAAGGTAAGCCTATGATCACATTTCCATATTTTTATAATTTCAATATTCTTCACGTTGGAAAATTATCTATATAGCTGATCTTTCATGGTTCAAGCATCTCATTAACACATTTCAATTTACATCAAGGTCTCTTTAATCTCAAATTGTAAAGTCAACAAGAGAATTAATGCTCTAGAATGCACAGTTTCTCTATTTAGAGAATGAGTCCTTTTCATTCTATTGAAAAATAAATACAAGACACTTAAACCTTTTTTATGAGCTGAATAGATTTATTGAGGGAAAGAAAGCTCCTGTCCAAGAGAAAGATAGGAGGGGGGCCTGAGTAGGTAGTTCCCCCGGGAAGCTGTCTCTTCCTGGGACTTTTATAGAGGAAAACCATGCGGTGAGGCGGGTCTAAGGTGGTGGAGAAGACATGGGAACTTGCTTAGGTGGGCATGTGGTGGGACAAAACTATTCAGAGAATGAGTCTTTTTCATTCTATTGAAAAATAAACACAAGACACTTAAACCTTGCCACATTGACATGAGAATTAAATCTCAAAATAATGCTGGTATTGTGAATTAATAGGACAGGTAATATGTTTGAGTATTAAGTTAAAATGTGTCAGGTTTTTTTAAAAAAAGCTCTTAGCCATCATACCCAATTTCCCCAACTGTCCCCAACCTCACCAACTACCCCAAGAGCATTATTAATATATCCTCAACTTTGCCAACTACCCCAAGAACATTACTAATATTTCTAAAATATTATTCTTCCCACAATAAACCAACTCAGGGCGAAGTCACAAGCTGAGCACAAAATAGCCAGGCCTGGTGGCTGATCCTACCACTGGAAGGCAAGAGGATCACTGTGAGGTCAAGGCCAGCCTGGACTATATAGTGAGAACTTCTATCTCAAAAAAAAAGAAAAGAAAAAACAGCATGAGATCACCATGGGAGGAGCTATTGGGCCTAGGTTTTGGTATATTCAGCTCTTCAAAATAAATTCTAGAAAAATGTTCAATTTGATCAGTTATCCTCCTATTCACAAATGTTTGTTGATTTGAAAAAATTCATGGCTTCTTAATAAATTAAACAAAAAAATTGTTTTAAAATTCAACCACAATGAAACATTTCATTATTTGACTTTCCTATGCCTCTTCAGAATTTCTGAGAGCTCTCCACCTGTGTGTCAAAGTGACAGGAGAAAAATCTGTTCCCAAGCTACTTTTAGACAAACAAATACTTGGAAATTCACTGTGTAGCTAAAAAGCATATCATTATGGCCTTTACAAAAACATGTTATAAGCATCTTGCATTGAACAAAGTAGGTAAGCCTTTTTTAGAAAAGAGATGAGACCTACTTTCAGTTCCAGTGATAGAACAACCATTGAAAGGCACATCCTGTGCATTTGCCCTGAACCATCTCAGTGTAAAAATCTCATCACTCTGTACTTTGTCTCCTCAACTGCCTGGTTACCCTACTAGGTTGGAAGGCATGGACTTGGGAACAAGGACTGTCTTGATCACTACAGGACACAGTAGGCCCTCAACAGTAACATTCATCTTATAAATGAATACCTCCCATAGGAGCATTGAAGAAAGTAAAACAAGGTAATATATAAATGTGTCACAGAAACCATGCCTCCCTGTACCATGAGATCCTCTTTTCATGGAGCCATGTTTCTTTTCAGGCATGTGGATGCGGTTGGCACTTGAGGGGTTTGAATCTAGTAGTGATTTTCAGCAAATTCAACCCTACCAATATTCATGGTCTTCTGAGCAACATCAAAGAGTTAGCCTTTGGGTAATTGAAGGTGTATGAGTGGGAATATTCAGGAAAGGAAGAAGATTATTACTCAGGATGTGAATTTTCAAGTGACTGTGACACCAAATGTGCTGTTTAGTTGATGAGCATCGTAGGCTGTCACATAGTAAGGCAAGTCTAGGCCTAACATTTGGAGTTATTATAGAAATACCTTTTCTCTTTAGACTTTATGCTCAGGGGGACTGGGAAGAATAAACACCTGCCTGGCAAGCACAAGGTCCTGAGTTCAATACCTAGTACCAGAAAAAAAAAAAAGGATTTATGCTCAAAAACTGACTTTAAGGTTAGATAGGGGAAGATTTGAATAATTTTATACAAAAAGAAAAGAGTTTCTGAGTTGAGGAGAAGGCAGGAGAGGGAGTTGGAGGAAAGAGATTTATCTATGTATGTACACAGGATGATTTGAACAATTGTACTCTGCATTTCTGTTGGTCTATGGAAAGAAGTAGTTAATGCTTTAATTGTTTCATCTCCCTTGTTAAATGGTTTGTACTTTTTATCTTCTTAATTTCTTACACATTTCTTTCTATTTTCTTTTTTCTTCCAATTTTAATGCAAATATCTGGTAATACAAATAACTGGTTGGAAAACAACACTATGTATTACAACTAATACTGTGAAATACATGTTACTTTGTTAAGTGAAATTCTCTATCACTTGCAATTTTTTCTGTTTTGATTACAATTTGCATCTCTTTAAAAAATTAATTAAAAAAAAATAATAGCAGTACAGCAGAAGGAGCAGAAGGTGGTGAAGAAAAGAAAAAAAGAAAGGAAGGATAAAGGAAAAGAACAAGGAGGAGAAAAAAGTCCTCTCGTGCTTAGGGTGATCTTGGCCATATTTATATTTATTTTGTAGGATTCTCCTAGTGGCTGCTGACAGTGAGGTTGGCTATATTTGGCCAAACTGATAAAACTTTAATATAAAATTCCAAACAACAAACTCAGAGAGTAAGGAGATGGGGAAAGCCTTCAGAGCAAAGTATAAAACTATGGTTTTTAGAAAATAAGGAAAAGATCAAGCCTAAAAGATCAAGGCACTGGGAAAAGGAGAAGATGGCATCAATGCTGATGGAGAAGAGGCGATCTGGCAGTGATGACACCAGTGGTCAGGCTTCCCCAGGCCAGGTAAGCTCATTTGCCTCTTACACCTATTCTAGCAAGTAGGTTCTATGATCGTCATTCCCACTTGCTAGTCAAGAAACAGAGAGGTAAGTTCAGAGTACCCAATCACATAGTCAACCTAAGGTGGAACCAGCCTATTAACCTAGTAAGTCGGGCTGTAATAGTCTCACTTATGATATTAATTTCCTAGAGTCACTAAGAGAAATGAACAAACATATAGCGACTTAAAACAACAAAATTTAGTCCTTTATAGTTCTTGAGGCCAAAGCCCTGAAAGTGGTATCTCTGGGATAAAATCAAGAAATTGGTATTGCTATGCTCTCTCCAGAGTCTCTAGGGAAAACTCTGCTCCTTGCCCTTCCTGCCACTTCTGGTGGCTGCCAGCTGCCAGCATCCCTTGGCTTGGGCTTATGTCACATGGCCAGCACATCTCTGAAGAACCTATGTCTGTCTGTCTCTGTCTCTCTGTCTCTGTCAATGTCTCTCTCCCCCCTCTCTCTCCTCCCTAGCTGTCAGCATGCCCTTTTGCCATGACATTTCTATCTTAGAGTCAGTCACACATGAACTGAAGCCTCTTAGACCATGAGCCAGAGTAAACATTTCACCATTTAAATTATACATGTCAGATATTTTGTCCTAGTAGCAAAAGACTGACAAACACAGATATCAAAATATAAATCTGGAAGTGGCAAGTCAGTTGATGTTCCTGCTCTTATGCCTTTAGGCAAAGCCAAATGAAGACTAAGTCAGAGATGCCTTTCTTAAAATGGTAATCATATCTAAGATAATTCTAGGGATGGGGAGATAGCTCAGCAGTCTAAGTGCCTGCCTGGCAAGTGCGAAGACCTGACTTTGATCCCCAGTACCTTTTGCTGTGCTGGCCCCAGACCCTGGGCACACTATGCTGGCCACTGAAACCTTGTGTAATCCCAGCACTGGGGAGGCTGAGACAGGGGGATTATGAGTATGAATGGCATAGTGAGACCCTCCATCCGATAAATAAATAAGTAGCTTAAATAATTTTCATTGTCATAACAATAAAATAAAGTAACAATACTGTATTTAATAATTAGGTACAGCATCAACTTTGAAAATGAAACTACTCTCTCCAGCAAGAGAAAGTAAATACATTTATTCATAAATGAGTCATACGTGAAATCACAGAAGTTAGTGCACAAATTTTTACAGAATACGTGTGTGTGTGTGTGTGTGTGTGTGTGTGTGTGTGTAGTATAGAGACTATACTATATTGAAATACATACAAGTTTTCTTGTACACACAGTGTGGTTTAAGAGAACAGTACTATATGCATCAGTGAAACCCCAAGCCGTATCATCTTAGATCGAAAGTCAAGACGAGGTAGTTTATGATTACATTAGATCATTGAAATGTATAGATCTCTTAGTCACTACTTTGTTGTGATTTATGAAAATGAGCATAAGTGCCTATATTAGTTATGACAGACTTGAAATAAAAATGTGTGCCATTTATTAAAATCCTAGTGATAGGCACTCCTGGAAACAGCCATATTAACCTTTTAATGGAAGATTCCAGTTTTAGGAGATCCTTCCCTTCTCCCCCAAAGAATTAAACATGAAATACTTCACATACAATAAAAATTCAAGGACAACAAATTAAATCATTTCCATATTCACACAGTATTTCTTATCCCATGACCCAGTGAGTCTGTACTAGATAAGGTGCTATACACATTCTCTATTACCATCATTACGAGATTACACTGGATTTTCACTAGTGAAAGAAACATCACTTATTATTTTATGCGACTTTTTGCATGGAAAAAGGGAAAAACAAAATTCAACAGTTTTGACAGTCTTTCTTAGGAAACTGAGTCACAAGACAAGTTTTATACTCAAGACTCACCAACGAGACTCTGGAATACCAAGAGACTGGGTTGTTGACACAGGAATTCTGATTTTAAGTCTTGTTTGTGCTGGCACTAGAGCATACAAAAATGTGTCTTGCAAAGTTGCTAAAAACATGATAATATAAACAAATATCTTTCCGGCTATACCATTTTGCATGACACATGAGGGCACTTTTTACAAAAGATCATACTAATCATAATTTTATTTTTCAGGATCAATTACATTTTGGAAAATAAGAAGAAAAAAAGAAATCAGTAAAACCAGAAAAATGAATGAATAGACCAGTGGAGTCCAAGAGGATGCTGAGGGCCGGCCAGATAGCTCAGCAGACTAAAGTGCCTGCTTAGGCAGAAAGCAGTGGGGGTTCGATCTTCCACATGCTGTGCCAGCCCTGCCCCAGGGAGCACTGAGACAGCGATTGAGACTGGGCAGGGTGGCATGCACCTGTGATCCCAGCACTTAGGAGGCTGGACACAGGAGGATCACTACAAGTCCAATTCATGTAGTAAGATCCGATAGACCTTGTAGATCCTGTATTAAATACATTAAAAAAGAAAAGGGTGCTGAGAAATAGACTTCACATTTATGGAAAATGTTATTGATTGCAGAGCTGGCTCCAGAGACCATAGAGAAAGGATTTCATGATTGGTACTGGCTTAACTGTTTATATGCAAAGAAAAAAAATAGTTTAGATCCTTATCTTACACCATATACAAAGACTAATCCAAGAAGAGTAATGATTTTGCCATAAGAGGCACCAGCTTCAAAGGTTACTTAAATCCTATATAAGAAAATATTTTTATGGTATTAGGTTTCTTTGTAGGAAAGGGTTTTTTAAACAAGATGGTAAAAACCCAAACCAGACAGGCATTGTGGCAAATACCTAGAATTTAAGTACTTGAGGGGCTGAGGCAGAAGGATAATAGCAAGTTCCAGGACAGCCTGAGCTACAAGGAGAGTTCAAGCTCAGCCTGAACTACATAGTGAGACCTTATCTCAAAAGGACAAAATGAAATAACAAAAACCCAAGCCAGAAAAAAAAATATTAATATATAAGAATGAATAAAAAAGACTGGACATTGTGGCATGCACCTTTAATCCCAGAATTTGGGAGGCTAAAAGCAGGAGGATCACTATGAGTCCTATCTCAGTTGTGAATCCTTATAGAACCTGTACTAAATACATTTAAAAAAGGAAAAGAAAAGAATGAATAAAATGAAAGATACCATAAAGAAAATGAAAAACAATTTGCTAAATAGAAAGACAGGATTGCTGGGGAGATAGCCCAGGGGCATAAACACCTGCCTGACAAGTACAAGGTCCTGAGTTCAATCCCTGGTAGCACAAAAATAAATAAACCAACTTCTCCTACTCAGACCAATTGTGCATCAGGTTTGTGTAAACATCGGTTGTTCTTTTCGATTATTACCAAGTCTTACGGTAATTATTCAATGTCTTTCTATACGTTTCTTTTGTGCTGTTGTGGGAAACCTCCATCTTGAACCTCTGCATTATTGTAGAAGCACATGTCTTTAATGTCTCAGACAAAAAGCCTTACAGTTAATTTAATGCCTGCACTCTGAGGCTCAGCCTGCCAGGGAGGGCCTGAAAACAGACTGGGCGGGGGCTATTCAATATTTTTAGTGAAATGTTGCCTTTGTCTTGTGCAGAACATGTAGAATATGCTCTTTGATTTAGTAAATATTTTTTAAAGGTATAGATGCTTCATCTTTGTAGCTAAAACAATTGTAAAATCATAAAAGTTCTCAAATTCTTACAAATTTTTCCGAACTTACAAGCTGTTCACCAACTTATTTTTGTTTGAGGTGTGATTGTTTTTTTCCCCTTCTCTTCCCAACCTCTTGCAAAAAAAGAAAAGTGGGTTTCTGCTAATGAATTGAGCAGACACTAATATTTTATACGCCTTTTGAGCTGTGTAACTGAATATTTGGATACTTCACAATTTGTTTCATGATGTCACTGATGAAATGGTGATGTGTATTAATGTTAGTTCAGCCATCTGTGTTGCTGTCTGAGTTTATACCGTGTGGTTACAATTCTGTGGGAGAAATTTAGTGTTCACAGCTTGTAAAAAACGTAGTGCGAGAGCTTAAACATCTAATAAATAGTGAAATGCAAAATAAATAAATAAATAAATAAATAAATAAATAGACCAACTGGCTGGAGGGACTGGAGCCAGCAAGATAGTGCAGACTCAGGGCACTAGGAGGAAAGTCTGTTACTACTATGACGGGGATGTTGAAAATTACTATTACAAACAAGGCCATCCAATGAAGCCTCACCGAATCCATATGACTCACAAGCTGCTGCTCAACGATAGCCTGTAAGATGGAAATCCATCATCCTCACAAGGCCAATGCTGAGATGACTGAGTACTACGGTGATGACTACATGAAGCTCTTGGGCTGCATCTGTCCAGATAACATATCTGAGTAGAGCAAGCAGATGCAGAAATTCAACATTGGCGAGGACCGTACAGTGTTTGATGACCTGTTTGAGTTCTGTCAGTTGTCCACCGGTGGTTCCGTAGCAAGTGCTATGAAACTTAATAAGCAGCAGACAGACATCTCTGTGAATTAGACTGGGAACCTGCGTCATGCAAAGAAGTCTGAGGCATCTGGCTTCTGTTACAGCAATGATATCATCTTGGCCATCCTAGAACTGCTAAAGTATCACCAGAGAGTGCTGTATATTGACATTGATATTCACCATGACGATGGTATGGAAGAGGCCTTCTATACCACAGACTGGGGTATGATTGTGTCTTTTCATAAATATGGAGTACTTCCCAGGAACTGGGAATCTACAGGATATTGGGGCTGGCAAAGGCAAGTATTAGACTGTTAACTATCCACTCCAAGATGGGATTAATGATGAGTCCTATGAGGCCATTTTTCAAGCCTGTCATTTTCAAAGTAATGGAGATGTTCTAGCCTAGTACAATGGTCTTGCAGTATGGTTCAGACTCCCTGTCTGGGGATCAGCTGAGTTGCTTCAATCTAACCATCAAAGGGCATGCTAAGTGTGTAGAGTTTTTCAAAAGGTTTGACCTGCCTATGCTGATGCTGGGAGGACCACTTGTAATGTTGCCTCACGCTGGACACACAAAACAACTGTGGCCCTAGACACAGAAATCCCTAATGAACTCCCATACAATGACTACTTCAAATACTTTGGACCAGATCTCAAGCTTCATATAAGTCCTTCCAATATGACTAACCAAAACACTAATGAGTAACTAAAGGGGCCAGGGAATAGTGGAATAAGTGTTTGCCAAGCAAGCACAAGATCCTGAGTTTGATCCACCAAAAAAAAAAAGTACCTGAAGATCAAACAGCAGTTCTTTGAGAACCTGAGAATGCACGTGGGGTTCAAATGCAGGTAATTCCTGAGGATGCTGTTCTCGAGGAGAGGTTGTGAGGATGAAGACTCTGACAAGCATATCCCAATCTGTTCCTCCAACAAATGCACTGCCTGTGAGGAAGCGTTTTGACTGAGATGAGGAGGGTGAAGGTAGCCACAAGAACTCTTCCAACTTCAAGATCGCCAAAAGAGTCAAAGCAGAAGATAAGAAAGGGAAAGAACCAAAAAAGCAAGAGGTGACAGAAGAGAAGAAAACCAAGGAGGAGAAACAGAAGCCAAAGGAGTCAAGGGGGTGGTCAAGTGGACCCAAGCAGCCCTTTTGGCTCAGGCTTCTTGCCATGTTCCCTACTGTTTTCCCTCTAATCGCTCAGATTTTACATTTTCTATTTCTCTGTATAATTTATATTAAAATATATTAAATATAAATTCCCCCAGGACTAGAGAGGAGACATGGCCCTTGAGGACAAGGCAGCTATGCTGGGGGAACTTTTCTAGCAGCGATCATGCTCCCCACCCCTCCCTAAGTCTTAGTTTTAAGTCATAAAGAATACAGATCTGGATGGAAGCGATGCAGCCATAAGGTTAAATCCTGATGTGCAGAGGGCCTGGTTAGTCTTAAGTGTTCTGGAAGGGGTGGCTGCATCTTCAGGGCCCCCTGTTATTTGGGCTCCTACAGTAACATCTGATGTTTTTACATTGGTTCTTTTCTCACTCCTTCACACTGGCCCCAAATGAGCTGAGCAGCCTACACTGTCCAGTGTTCCCCAGTTCTGCAGGTGGAGGCTGGTAATCTAGCTTCCTTTTTTTTTTTTTTTTTTTTTTTTTTTTTTTTTTTTTTTTTTTTTTTTTTTTTTTTTTTTTTTTTTTTTTTTTTTTTTTTTTTTTTTTTTTTTTTTTTTTTTTTTTTTTTTTTTTTTTTTTTTTTTTTTTTTTTTTTTTTTTTTTTTTTTTTTTTGAGATACTTTCATTTTTTGTCACTCTTTGTAATAAAATGGTACATTTCTATAAAAACAAATAAATAGAACATTAGTAGAAAAATGGGTGATAGACAAGCATAGGCATCTTTCTGAAAAGGTGACCACCATTCATACAAGATTCTCAACCCACTTCTAATCAAGGAAATATAAACTTAAGACACATTGAGAAGGCCAGTCAGACAGCTCAGTGGACTAAAGCTCCTGCTTAGGCAGATGCAGGGACGGGGGTTCAGTCCTCTGAGTGTGGTGCTGTTCCCACCCCAGGGGCATACTGAGACAGTGATTGAGACTGGGGGTGGTATGCATGCCTGTAATCCCAGCGCTTGGGAGGCTGAAAACAAGAGGATCACTAGGAGTCTACATAATGAGACCCTGTAGACCCTGTACTAAGATATGTTTTAAAATACACTGAGGTACACTTTTAGATCACTAGATAGGCAAAAATTCTGTAGTCTGATGGATTCCAGTGCTTGACAGAAAAAGCAGCACTGAACCTTTCTTCTAGTGTGGATATAAATTGGCCATACTATCCTAGAATATATTTGTCACCATTTAAAAAAGTTAAAAACCTTCACTTTCTACAAGCCAAAACATTTTCATGTTAGACATACCCTAAAGATATGCAAAGAAGAGGAGGAGAAAAAATGCTCACACATCTGCAAAAACATAACCTGTGGTGATTTGGGGAATAGAAAAGTAGAAGCAACACAATTTCTCCCTCAGTAAGGAAAATAAATTCGGACCATATTCATTTAATGAAATGTTTCTAATAGTAAAAAGGAACAAAGTATAGCTGAATGCAACATCATGGATAAATCTTAAAAGAACAAATTTCCATGGAAAGAAAAGCAAATTGTAAGAGGCCACCTAATGTAGATACCATTTCACAAACTTTCAAGATAAGCAAAGTTAAAAGATACTTCTAGGTACTCATATATGTGATTCCTACACATCACATCAGGGTAAAAAAAATTTTTTTTCTTTTAAATGACAACATAATGAGAAAAGAAAATCAGGATGTAATTATTCCTGGCTGAAAAGAAAGGAGAATGCATCCCAAAGGAACATTTTTAAATAGGCTCTGTTTCATTTAGATTGCAAAAGATTAAAAACCCAACATGCTTTTTCTAAGCCTTATTTGCACCCTGGGACTTCACAGGGTGAACCCTTTCTGGCTGAGCAGACACCAGCACAGGGACAAGGCCTCCCTCTCCACTCCCTGATGAATGTGCACTTACACTTCAGGAACTCGTTCTTCTGTATGCCAGGGCTAAGAGGCAAGCCAAATGTCTGGAGTATGGTTGTCTAGGTAAGGAAGGGGACCAGAGCCCTCCCTCCCACCCAAGAGGTTCATGACTCCTATAGCTCTTCAAATCGAGCTATCTGGGATAATCTAGTTACTTAGAAAGTCAAAGCCAGCTGGTACTGATCACAGTAGGGAAAAGGAGGGAGAAAATCCTCAATACATTCATGAAGATGCTATCATGGGGCTGGGGAGATGGCTCAGTAGAATAATAACTTGCCTGGCAAGCTCAAGGGCCTGAGTTCAACCCCCAGTTCCGCAAAAAAAAAAAAAAAAAGATGCTATTGTGATTACAGGCAGGGAATGGAGAAAATAAGAAAGCTGATGATCAGGATAAATTTCATGTTTTTGTTCCATTATCAAATCCTTGTTTGACAGCATAGTCATTTTATACCTCATTGCTGCCCTATCTTGTTAGCTGGGCCACCCCTAAAACTAGATATCATGACTAATGGTATTTTATTTGTCTTTTTCCATATTTTGAATGCTTATTTTCTTTGGTGGATGTTAGAATCCCATTTCAATGCCAACTATTTAATAGAATTGACTCTTGGGAGATGATAGTGGAAACACAAAAATTAATCAGACAAGGTTCCTGCCCTGAAGTCACTTCTCGGTTTAGCAGAAAATTGTGGAAATACACACTCAGTGGTGAGGGCCAGGGAGTATTCAGAAGAGAAATTCAGGTCTGTTGATGAGCTTGGGGAAAAAGGAAACAGCCATAAAACGTAAGCAAATTCTGAAGCCAAAAGATCCAAGCCACTAATGTAAAATCTGTCCTTGACGTGAGGGATTACTAAACATTTCCTGGGAGTTATTTCTGCCAAATGTTAGCAACATTATTTACTCTTCTGAATATTAAACCAAGAGAAATTAATTTGGCATAATAAACTTGAATAATCTCCTCTGTTGAATGAATGGATCTAATGAGATTAACTGTGTTTTTGTTTTGAGCACTGTGCTAAAGACACAAAAACAAACAAGTCATGGTCCCTGCCCTTAGAGAGTTTATACATACTCATTGTTTAAAAAAAAAAAAATACAGTGTATGCTGCAGAAAGAAAATATTTATGGGAATCCCATTGCCTATGACAGGCAAAAGGGAAAGTGCACAATTTAATTTATAGTTACTTAAAACAATGCAGTCTACTTCATGGCTAACGTTCACTCAGCAGAAAGGGAAAAGGTAAACACACATGGGCACACACATGCCCACAGCTGCCCACATTCAAATTTTAAAACAGCCTCACAACACCAATTAATGCATCTACCAATTAATGCCTACATGTGAGCCTGTTTCCAAATGATTGGATGCCAATACATTTCACTCACTATATCCTTTTAAATGGCAGGTTCCCGGATATGTTTTATTTTGAGCTTTATTTTAATGTTACAGAAGCAGCAGGGGGCAACCTAACTTAGGGAACGTGTGGTGGCAGCAGCAAGGTCCAAGCCAGACGGCATCCTAAAGCCACTGGGGAAAAAAATGTTCACTTGGCTGAATACAAAATATGGCATAAAAGGAAAAAGGGAATATACATTGGAGAGGAGAAATTTGGGGCAGTGAAATAGCAGAAGGCAAAGGGTCCACTCTGGGATCAAATAAGATGAAACAAAATGAAATAAATATAAAATAAAATTTAAAGAACCTCTCACACCAGCTACAAGAAATCTATGAAAGCATAGAGACATACTTGTATTTTTGTTTTAACTTTGCCTGCAGGCACTTCTGAGCCCAAATAACTGTAGATCTGGGAATAACAGGTGTTTATTGATTTCTTTGTGATTTTTCTTTTTTATTTCTTCCCTCTTTTTTTTTTCTTCCCCTGTAGTCCTGGAACAGAAAGACATATGTATTCCATATGTAACACTTTAGAAAATGAAAGGCAAGAGAAACACTGAACAGATACAGGGAGTAGGGACCGCTTCCCCCAATACAATTTAATGGCAATAGCCCAACTGCCTTCCTTATTTTATCCCAAGAAAGAAAGGTTTCAGAAGTTCCCCCATGAAAACATTAACTGACAAAAGCTTGAATGTTCGAATGGACATCTCGACTGACCCTGAAGAACCAACTTTATAGATTTCTTCCTCGGGTTAATTCCTCGATTTCAAAGACAAGAAATACCATACAATCCCTGAAGAACAATCAATGGTTTGGCTTTCCTTACTTTTGAAGCCTAAAAGAAAAAGAGAAATTAAATGGTCTCCAAAAATATCCGTTTTTTAAGCCTTTGATTATTAAGTTGAGCTACAAAAAAAAAAAATCATACATCACATTTGATTTGTTCTGAGCTATACCAAAAAAAGTTTAAAAGATAAGAATATACCTCTCTGGGTGATGAATTATCCACCATAATCTAGCTGTCTTTTTTATTTTGCAGCAGGATGCCATCTTCCACCCATCAAATCAAGATAAGTCCCTCTTATGTTTAAGCGTCTAATAATGTTCAGAGGACAGGGCCACAGAGCAAACTAAAATACAGATTTTTACACCCACCCCACCCCCGCCCATTTGAAGGAAGACTACATCAGCTCGCCAGGCACAGGTTTAATTTTAAGGCAAAGAAAATTACATCTCCCAAAAGGACCAAACATACTGAAATAGAAAAATTAAAAAAAGAAGAGGAAGAACCAGAAGAAATTGGAAGTTCGACTCCATTGGTATTTTGCAAAAGATGAAGAGGTTTGCAATAAAGCAACGAATGGGGGGAAACGGGCAAGGGAGGCTATCTTCTGATCCCCGTTTGGGAGGCAAATGGAAAACAGTGTGAAGGATGTGGTCATAAAGCGAAGGGGCCCACAGGGGGGTGGGCAGAGATAAGCAGCCCGCAGAAGAAAGGCGGGCAGGGGAGGAGGACTCCTATGAAGTCTGCAGGAAGCCCCGGGCTTCCGAAGATGAAACAAACTTCTCTGGGGAAAAAAATTTGTTTAAATATTCCTACATATGTCAAACGGTGAACTTGGGCGGCAAATAAGCTGCAGGGAAGACGAAGAGCAGCCTGTACTAAACAGCAGTGAGAAAGTGCAGGGTCCTGCAAGGGGGAATTCATTGTTCAGGAATTACGCTTGCATCGGGACCAGTTCTCTCTCTCTCTCTCTCTCTCTCTCTCTCTCTCTCTCTCTCTCTCTCTCTCTCTCTCTCTCTCTCTCTCTCTCTCTCTCTCTCTCTCTGCAAAAGCTGCTGTCTGCAGATGCAAAAGCACATCCTGAGCGGGAGGTACATTCCCCTGTAACATGACCATATTTTCTATAGCAATAATCTTCCTTCCATAAAAGGAGCAAGAGAAAAAGGCTTACAGGAGACAGATACAATCTCATTCAAGGGGAAAAGCCAGGGTCACACTAGCAGATTACACAAAAGCATATGCAGGGGCTCCTGTTTACTATAATTTTAAATATTGATAAAGGATCCTTTTATGCCTGCTAGTTTGCATCTTGGATTTGCAGGGCAATGTTAGCATATTGGAGGTGCAAAGGGGAAGTCTACTTGTATCACTGATTTAAACACACATACATATGCACCCCTCCCAGTCCAGCAGCAGCTTCTTAAAACTACAAAAAGCTTCCTTTAAATTTCTCTTTATTTCCTGTGTAGACCTGCACATGCGTGTGTTTTTCTGTGTCTCCTAAGTTACCCAAGTTGTCTAACCCATGCCCAGTATGAAACATTTCTAAATGAGTTAGTCTTTATTGAATTATGATTTCCAGCAGGCACTAATAACAAAATTCAAATTGCTCTGGCAGACAAGAATTTTTAGGGTGCTGAGACATAACTGAGTTTTTAAGAGAATCTCCAAGAGCCACCCACCAAGTGTGTGTAGTAACCAGGTACCAATTGATGAAATACTTCAAATACTTAATTAGATTTGCCAAGGAGAAAAAAAAAATCAATCATTAGGAGCCGACACCCTGGGAGATAAGGATGATAAAGCACTGTTATTGGCACACCCGGGGTGTAGTCCAAAGTAAAGCTTAACAAAATAAAGTTTTCAGATTCCCATCCCACGACCTCTGCAGCGAGCACAACGCAATTAGCAATGCATCAAAGAAAAATGGAGAGCAGCTTTTGCCCCCTGATTTCTTTTCCTTCAAGAATTTCTTCTGCCTTCATGAAAAGCATTTTGCAAGTGAAGGAAGAGAGACCTCCAGACTCTATCAGGGGTCGCACCGCTTCTGAACACCTGCACACTGAATTTGCTCTGTTTTCTTAACCATTTATTTTATCTCCAGCAGGTTTTCAAAGAGAAATGTGATAATCCCAGTGTTCTTTAGGTGCTCGCTGGGATGTTTAATCTAATAAAGCCACTGCAGAATGCATCGGATTAAAGCAACAGGGCACATTCGTAATTTGGGATCCAGGAAAAAATGTTAACCTTCAGGCACAGGGAGGTCAATCTTACAAAACATTATTAGTAGGATAAAAGCACAACCTCTCAGTACCATCTGCTTTTCTTCTTAAAGGGTCTTCATATCGCTACTGTTTATGTGAGGCCAATGTAAGATGAGCTCAACACACTAGTGTCTCAGTCTCTGGGGTTGCATTCTATCCTTAAAGCAAACAAACAGCCTTAAACTCTATGATGATCATGTGCCATCTATGAGCAGGAAGAAGCAGAAATGAAATGACAAAGGCTATTTTGATTGTGAATACGATGAGACTGTTTTCCCCAAAATTGAAAATTGCCCTCCAATAAAAGTGATAGAATTTACTCATAAATTTCAAAAATTGTCAAGTGTGGTGCCACAAGCCTATAATCCAGAAGATTCATTCTGGAGGCTGAGACAGGAAAACTGCTGCCAGTACAAGGCCAGCCTGAAAGATATAGAGAAACCCTGTCTCAGAAAGAGAGAAAAAAAAAAGATTAAAAATCAAACCAATAATTTCCAAATATGTTTCATACTGGCCTCTTCCCTTGGCTACAAAATATCTGCAACATCTTGTAGGTATATATCACCTCTTATATCTGGCATCCGCATTTATTTTTTTTTTTCTTTAATATTCTGGGATTTCTACATTGTTAGGGAGGAAATAACATGGCAGTTGACCTCATACCACCTGTTTCAGACACAACCAGCTGCAGTGTGTGGTTGTCCACCTAGCAGAGTCAGAGGCCAGCGGCCAGCAGCCAGAGACAGGAATGCAGTGTGAGCTCAGAATTCATTTTGAACTTTCTAGGAGCCACATTTAAAAAGTAAAAAAGTCATAAAACATAACACTTCATTTAATTTTAAATAAGTGATCAACCTAAGAAGTGCTCGTCAGATACTTTGCATCCCTTCTCTGGGTAAGCAGCTGAGCATTGGCACACATTTGACACTTAGAGCCTATCTCAGGCAGGCCTAGGCCTGCCTCAAGGGTTCACTGGTTAGTTGCTCCTGTCCTAGATAACAAGTGAAGGAACCCTAGTGGAAAAGGAGCAAGACAGACACAGAGCCAGGCACCACCTGGGTAGGAAGTAGAAGGTACGTGCCGCAATTCTCTTATTGGCTCCCCACTTCTAGCCCAGCCCCAACTGTGGGAATTTCCCAAAGTTCCACCCTCTATCTGCCACCCTTCTTGCATTAGCAAAAGCATTCATTTCTTCATTTACAAACTTTGACTGGAGGCTTATGCTGCACCAAGAACAGTTCTGGATGCAAGATGGAAACACAAGCTCTGTGCAGCTCAACCCTACTTCTTGCATACAGTGACCTGTGGCAGACGATGCCAATTAATGGGCACAGAACTGGAGAATGGGATGAGGGGAGGACATGGCTGGCAGCTCCAGTCCTACCTCCTGAAAAAGATGTTTCCTGCCCAATCAATGAAAGTAGAACTCCTTGTCCACTCCCCAGCCTTTGTCCTTTATCTTCCTTTTAGATGTGAGCCCTATGACAGTAGGTACCTGGTGAGTCTCATTCACCCTGTGCTTTAAGACTAGGCAGTAAGTCAACAATATTTCTTCTTCTTTCCTTTTTTTCTTCCTTCCTTCTTTCTTCCCTTTCTGCCAGACATCAAACCATCCCATCCTTTCTTTCCAACCATACTGCCACCAATGGGGCATTTCATTTCAAGAACCCTTCTTACCCAACAACTGCAGACCGTAACTCCTCCTCTTTGTTCTGAACACCACTAAGATAAGACACAAAAACACTAATTTTCTTATGTCAATCCCCTGTTCAAAACACCAATCTCCATTTAAAAAAAAAAAAACACCTTATTGAGGGGAGAAAATAGATTCTGTAATTTAGTCATCAAGATTTCTCTCCAATCTTGTTCTATCGCCTCGTCTGAAATAAGAAGTTCTCATTTGAGTGATATAGAGAAATCCGTACACATCTTAAATGTTCTCCTCCTATGACCAACTCATTAGCAAAATGCAAAAATAAATAAATAAATAAATAAACACTCTTCCCCTCACTCCAGAGGAAGAGCCAACCTGAAATTCTTGGTTTTCCAACCAGACTTTACCTCTAGAGAGAACTGAGTCCCACCTAAGAGACAGCAATTTCCACAGCTCACAGAAGCTTGTAGGTAACATAATTCAGACCACAGTGGCTGTGTGAAAACTCGTGACATGCACTCAGTGTGACAACCTTGGGAGCCAGGAAGGAGCCTGGCGAAGACACCCCAGGACAGCCAAGCACCTCTCAACCACCTCACGACAACATCTCACTGTGTCAACAATGGACCTGATTCCACCCTTTGTTCTGGGTGGCAAAAGTCTGGGCTTCTAACATGGTCCAGGGGAAATCATATAAAAACAGACACCGAACTTATAGCCACTTACAGCAGTGGAGAATATGATTTTATTTGATGCAGATATAAAACAAATCATCCTATCAGATTGCCTTTAAAACAATATTCCTAAATTCCAAGATCGTCCCCACAATTCCTTTGCCTCTTCCTCCTTGGCCTGCATGAACACTTCAGGACACTCAGGCTTATCAGTCTGCTGGGAAATGAAAGCATAGAAGGGGAAGAATGTCTTTTTATTATATATTTTTTGGCTGATAAGTCAATAGGAAGAAAAAAATATTAAGCCATCAACGGTCTGTATAGCAGCTCCTTGATTCACTAGAAGATCTCAAATCAAATATAAAAAGTAATTTTATAAAAAAGAGGGCTATAGTAGTAAGAGAGGGGCAACATCTTAAACTTTGACTAAGGTTTATGCTCTCAGTTCAGCATGAAATATTAACTAAATTAAATTATGTAAGAATATTCAACTAAGTAAAGGACTGGAACTGGTTTTAGCATTCATAAAATCCAAAGAATGGACTGTGTAATTTTTAATTAATTTTATTGAGAAACAAATAGCAATGAGATAGTCTCAAAAACAATTAATAGGACAGTTTTAACAATCAATACATTGCCCATTGTTGCCCTCATAGTGGTTATTCATAATGCAAGATGCAGACATGATATCCTGTCCAAATGTTATTAGTACAAGTCTTTCTTCTCATTGAATTGAGAAAGTAGCTGTACATCTATCCTAATTATTTCATATATACAGATACAAAATGGTCCTTCATTTATATCCCCTTTTTTGTTTAGTTTTGTCAGAGATAGGTATTCCATTGTCATTTAAATATTGTAGGTTCGTGAATTCAGAAAATATTCCAATATAGTCCAGTAGTCCATAATAGTAGTGGGTTAATCATAGGACTGGCAATGTCAGAAGTTGCTGACTTGAGTATTTTACAGCTCGGCACACTAATATGGCTTTACTTTTCATACCTCATTTTTATACTTTTCTGCCATGTCTGTAATATTGCTGTTATTTCAGGGGAATAACCCTAAGCATTTATTACTCATCCTGTTAATTAGTATACTTAATTAAATAACACTTTAAGAATCATTTAACCACGATGTGTATGTCTTGTCTCCTTAATTAGAATATAAGATCTTCCAGCCTAATTCACCAAAATATATTAAGTACCTACAGGAGTCAAGACATAATCTAAGGGCAGAGATTTCTCCCTAGGTGGTCAGCATTTTACTCCATATTTAATAGCAGTCACTTTGAATGTGAAAGATTTCTAAGCTGTGCCTCAGTGCGTCATTTTGGGGCTGCATTTCCATGTGGAAAGTGACATTCTGTAAACAGGGCTTGGAAGGGTCCAGCAGGCAGACAGATGAGTTTGCCAGCCCAGATTTCTCAATTTCATGAAATGAGGAGGTTATGAGCTGACCTCACCAGCTGTTCTCTCTATTTCTCTGTAGCACACAAAGCCAGTCCTGAGTCTGCTCTGGAGTGAGGATGGCAGTATTCTCTGCTACAAGCGCTCTGTGGAAAGCACAATCTAGACCTTGTCCTAGTTTGGGTTCTTCTGGAGGTCAGCTGTGAGCAGACAAAGACTTGGGAACTGGTAGTTGATTTCAAGGATGATCTAAAGAGGACAGGGGGGAAATAGGAAAATGAGTCAGAGGAGGAAGAAAGAACCCCAGGGAGTGTAGAGGAGCCATGGCCATAGGCAGCTGGGGTTCAGTTCCACTGTGGCCCCTCTGCCACCATGCAGATCAGAAGTATCCCTCATGGTCATGGAAAAGCAGGAGCACACATCTTCTGTCCCTGGTCTCTGAGTAGCTTGGGGTCACTCTAGGTAAAGTTAAGTTCCCAACTCCTGACCCTCAAAGTTGTAGAAACCCCCGGGAAGAAAAACAGAGTGATGAAGAACTAGACTCTGTCCTGCACACAGGAACCACCCATGGCCCAGCTGAGAGCCCAGAGGACAGGGCTTGACTTATACCCTCTTTATGCTTTAGTTTTCTGTTCTTAAAAACTACGTAGGCCAAAAGTTCCAGAACCCAACTTTCTGCTCATGATCCTGTTAGCATATCCCAAGTGACCTTGAGAGTCACAAAGCTCTACATCCCATTGTTTAATCTATTTATTTATTTTGCAGTACCAGGGATTGAACTTAGGACCCTGTGCTTGCCAGGCAAGCATTTATTCTACTGAACTCTGTCCCCGGCCCTTACATCCATTTGTTCTAGCTGCCACATTTCCAAATGGAAGAGGCCTGCGATCATCAGTACAACAGCATGCAGAAACACGGAACATGTCGCCCAGGATTTGGAGGCAGGTTTATTTTACATCAATAGGCACTGATAAGGAATCAATCCTTACAAAAATGTCAGGCCTCAAAGGCCACGGGAGGGAGGTTTTTGTAGAGTTGTATGGTAAAATGCAAAAGCAGCATATTTGGCTGTCTTTGATTGGTTCTTGCCACACACATCACAGTGACCAACCATTTATAAGAAATAGAAGTAACAGGAACTTGTAATGGGAACTGTCACCTGAACAACTAACAGATTGGCTGGGGCAGAGGGTGTTTTCTGCTATATTAGCATAAGGCACAGAGAGGCTTACCGATGTGACTGAACTTTTCTGTTTGACGAAGTTCAGGTCAGGGGTCATGAACTCAAACAGTTTTGGCTTCATGGCCACCATGAACAAAGCTAAAGGACCCAGGTGAGAGATCATAAAGGTCCACCCTGTGGACCCTCTGAAAGCCAATTTCATAACAGTGACATTTGAGGGTGCCAAGTGGTGAGCCAGTGGGGGTCCAGCCAAAAGCATTCGGAGTGCTGGAGCTTCTGCAATTCCCGTTACCTCCAGCTACTCAACAGAGGTTTACTGACCACAGACTGACATGCTTGTAGAAACATGAGAGATGCTAATAGTACAGCATGGTCTCTGCCCTAGCAGAGCCAGACCCATGGAGAGACAGAAATGACAATCAGAAGAGTGTGATAAATGTTAATGAAGTTGAAGTCCTTCACCAAGCCAGAGGTATACTTCTGAAAGCCAATTTCATAACAGTGACATTTGAAGAAGGTTACAGGCATTTCTGGAAAAAACAAAGTCCAAAGCAAAGTTCCCTATGAATACCTTTATAGCATCTTGAACTGCACTTCTAAGTGCTCATGAGCACTCACTGGGTACCATACTAACCACCTTTCATGTAATCTCATATATCACTCTTGGTGAACCATTTTACTAATACACTGAGCCCAGAGAAGTAGGGTAACTTGCAAGCAGAAGAGGAGTTAAAACTTAGCCTCTGGTGGTCCAATCACAGAGCCTGTATGTGTAATTATAGAACACAGTGGCATCTCTTTCCTACGGATAGGTCCAGGTTCTGTGGAACCCAAAGCTTACAAAATTTGTTAAGCTGTTCTTCAGAAAGTAAATACAATCTGCAAATCCAAGTGCTCCCAGGCCACACTGGATCATTCAGATGAAAACAGTGTAAGATCTATCACCCAAGGGCCAGCAAGTTAGCTCAGCAGACTAAGTGCCTGATTAGTTAGGCAAGCGCAGGGACCAGAGATTGATCCCCAGTACAGCTTGCTGCACCAAGTCACCCCCAGGGGCACTGAGCTGACCACTGAGTCTGAGTGTGATGGTACATGCCAGTAATCCCAGCACTGGGGAGGCTGAAAACAGGAAGGCCACTAGGAGTCCAAGCTGCATAGTGAGACCTCGTACCAAATACATAAAAAATAATAATAAAGATCTGTAAGCCTCCAAATAATTTTCTTCCTGCATACTTTGTCTTAGAAAGCTACTGAAGAATATGCTCCAGCAAACCAAGAAAGGAAACCAAGATGAAAGGAAATAAAGGACCTGGAAGTAGGGTAATCCAGGGAAGTACAATGTCATACACATGAGGATGGCTAAAATCAAAAATCAGAAAATAGCAAGTGTCAGCGAGGATGTGGAGAATCAAAACCCTTCTGATAGGAATGGAAAATGGTAGGTGCACAGTCTGGCAACTGGAGAGTAAAAGCATCAAAGATGAGTAAAAGAAACACAGCTCCTAGGAAAATATATATATATTATTTTGTGTATTTTAGGGAAGGGTCTACAGAATGTTCAGGGTCTCACTATTAGATCAGACTCACGGTGATGCACCTGTTAACAGACTCCCAAGAGCTGAGATTACAGGTGCGCACCACCATGCCCAGTCTCAATTGCATTTTCAGCACACCCCAGGGTGGAGCCAACATGGCAGGCAGGCCTGGGGATTGAACCTAAGCACCTGTGTCTGCTCTCAGGTGCTTTAATCCACTGAGCTATTTGGCTGGCCCTCTAAGAGTATATTCAAAAGCACTGAAAATATGCCTGTGAAAAGTCTTATACATAATTGGTCATATCAGCAGGATTACTATAGGCACAGCTCAAATGCTCATTACTTGACAAAGTATAAATAAAATGTAGGCTACCCATGAAATGAAATGTTATGAAATGATAAAATAGAATGCAATATTAATATTGTTAATATATATTGTCAATGTACTATTAATATATGTTATAACATGCATAAACCTTAGAAATGGTATATTAACTTGAAAAAAGCCAGTCATGAAAGACCATATTATATAATTCCATTTATATACAAGGGATACAAAACAGATTGTGGTTTCCTGTGGCAGAAAGGGGACAGTGCATTGGGATGATTGCTAACGGGTACAGGATTTCTTCTTGAGGTAAAAAAAAAAAAAAATAGGTTTTATTGACTGTGGCAATAGCTGCACATATCTGTGGCTAAGGTAATCTCACTGCCTTGTACCTTTCCAATAGTTTGTAAACTATTGCCTCATTGAAGCAGAACAAAGGGTGGAAGGCTGAATGGGACAGCTGAAGGGAGGAAGAATGACAGCAGCAACCCACACAGATGCTAGGAGAAGCAACAGGATAGCAAAGTGCATGGTAACAGGGCCAGAGATTCCACAGAGAGAGAAATTCACTTGTTGCCTCTCTCTTCTCTTCCTCTCCTGCTCTGACATTTGCAAACACACTTCAACCTTCACAGGTGCACCCGAACAATCTCCCTGGGATGCATCCCCAATCCCCTTCTGTGTTCCTGAGCTGCAGGGAATTCCTAAGATGAAGCAGGGCATCCCTGGGCCTTCAGGCTGAGCAGCTGGCCTGCCAGACAACTGACTGGAACAGGAAGAAAGCTACGTCACTCCTGGTCTCCATCATCACCAGCAGTACTGTGCTGCCGGATCTCCCACTGTATCTGGCCACCCTGAGGTGGCATTGTAGTTTTGAAGGAAAGTTGGGGAACATATTTAGTCCTACATATCCCATAAAACTAAGCAACCACACAAAAGACAGTATCTGTAGGAAATCAAAAACGTGACTTCAGGTAGCAAATCAAACTATGGGATACTCCATGGTCCAGTTTTACATGACCAAAGTCATAGAAATATTAGTTTTGCCAAATTTATGCCACAGGTATGTATAGATAATATGGAAAGAAGTGTGTGGGTAGGAGACGGAAAAAGAAGGGGTACAAACACATTACAAATACCTCATTTTTCCATTACACAATCAAGGATAATACCTACCAGATGGGAAGACAAATAATAAGAATGTATTTAGATGATTTGGAAAAAAAAATCTTCAACAAAATACTTTAAAAACTTGGAAGCTCTGTCTTTGAGATTGACTAAGAAATACCCAGCTACACTCAGCTGTATCAATGCATAATCCTAAATCCACAGAGTTAGGCCTTTAAAAACTGTATTCATTATCTATTGGGATCCTACTATAAGCTCTAACTGGTGGCTTTATTAGCACTTAATTACAAAAATAAGTACAAAGCATCCAATTATGATTCCACATGAGATTGCAAGCGAGGAAAAATTACACAAATGTTTTCCATATGTGTGTCTCAGCAAATTCACTTTTCCAACCATGCTGTTTCTATGGCTGTGCAGGAATGTTCAACCAAAAAAACAAGATCCCCAAAATTAACTCATTTTTCAGCTACCTGTACACACCAGCTACCTCTGAGTAAAAGTAGGAGTCCTGGATATATCTGAAGTTTATGCCAAGATTGAAGCTCTGCTAACTTTCATTTGTTATCAGAGCATGAATCTCGTGAGGCCATCCAAAGGAGAATAAATTGAAGAGCATGACAACTGCCTAAATGCCAAATTAAATTTCATAATATTAATACTCAATACTCATTGCAAGTTTCAAAGAGAGTAAAGATCCTTCATTGCAACTCATGGGAGAAATTTCTCATCAGAGCAATGATTTTCTATCACCATGCAGAGCCATACCTTCTTATAAGACTATCAATCCTTTAAGGCGATATGGTGTTTAAGAAACTTCTGTCCTAGAAGGGTGGAAAAATTCTCAAACTCGTTTCTCAAAGGTCTTCCCCCACCCCCTGGCAGACCAGGAGATAGTACCAGTTTTGATATGGAGATCTGTTATTATGCCTTTTGTATTTTTTTTCCTTTTTCTCTTTTTGGCTTTGAAATGGCCCACTCTCCCATTAGGTTCACCTCCAGGTGAAAGTCTACTACCTTTCCCCTAGCTTGCAACAATTATTAAAAGATGTTGAAGCAAGTATCAGCGTGTTTTGTGACAGTAAATCCCAGCTGGAAATGGTACAGATGAAAGCGTAACGATCTGCAGTTAGTTCCCTTCTCCCATTTGTGGGAGGAGAAAGAGAAATGAAAGTCAATCTCTGCATCCAGATTAGTTCTGGTGAGTTTATCCATCAAGAATTGATGAAACTGAGTAAATTGATGATTCAATTAGATGAAACTCTCCTGGTTAACTTGAGTTAGTTACAGTTTAGAAATCCTAAGACAAATTCATTACTTTCATCTAAAGCAATGAAATGATCATTTGGACATTAGATTGAAAAAACAGCTTGAGAAGGCTGCCCTTATTCATTCTAATAGATTCAAATCCTAATTAGCCTCAACTAACATTTAGAAGGCAGACACACAAAGCAGCTTCTGGGATACAAATGAAAATCAGGGAGAAAGCTGCAAAAGACTATTTTGGTGGCATCTGTTCGCAAGCATAGTCACTCTGTGATCAGAGTGTTCTGACTTTAGAGTGTATAGAAATCACTCCAGGCCAGTTCAGAACAGCTGGCCCTCATCTTGACTGTCTGCTGAGGTGGGTTTAAAGTGGAGAGCTTGCTAGGCATGGGGATGAACACCTATAATCCCACTGCTTGGGAGGCTGAAGCAGGAGGATCATCATGAGTTCGAGGCCAGCCTTGTTCCATAAGCGAGTTCAAGGCCAGTCTATATTACATAGTAAGACCCTGTCTCAAAAAAAAAAAAAAAAAAAATCAATGAATAAATAAAGTGGACAGCTGAACTTTTTTTTCTGTTTTGAGGTCTTACACATGGTAGGCAAGTGCTCTCTCATTGAGCTACATCCCAGCCCTTGTGTTTAGTTTTGGAATGGGATCTCACTGTGGCATTGCATTTCTACCAGGTATCCCAGATAATACTGATTTATTCACTCAGAGAAAAATGCTTTGGGAAACACTATTTCGGATTAATATCCATTTTAAGTAAATTGGGGTTACTGGGTGGATTTGTTTTGTTTTGTTTTATTTTGTTTTGTTTAGTATAAGGTCTCACTACACAAATCAGACTCGTAGTGAACCTCCTGTTTTTCAGCCTCCCAAGTGCTGGGATTGCAGGCATGTGGCACCACGCCAGTCTCATTTGCTATCTCAGTGCAGGGGGCGGGCATAGCAGGCCAGAAAAAATCGAACCCCTGGCTCCTGCTTGCCTAAGCTGGCACATTAATCTGCTGAGCTATTTGGCTGGCCCAATTGGGGCTACTGGGAATTGAACCCAAAAGGATGAATGATTTGCATCCCTTGCCCCTCCCATCTTTGAGGCAGAGTCTCATTAAGAGGCTAAATTGCCCAGGCTGGGTTCATATTTCCAATCTTCCTGCCTCAGCCTCCCAGAATGCTTGAATTAGCAGTGTGAGCCATGCTCAGATTCATATAAATAATTTTAATCTAGCTCTAGTTAACTTGCAAACTAATTAGGCCATAGGAATGATCTACTATCTTTTATAAGACATTCAGGCAAACTGTTCTGAAAAATAGCACTCAAAGTGGACATAATTAAAAATTCTTATTTTAAAGTGCCATTTTGGGAACTATCGCAAGAAAGCAAGTCCTTTAGTTTACACATATTCTGCAAAAGCACGGATTCAAATATCAGAGACGAAAACTGAAGAAGCCATGTTATCTAGTAACTCACATCTAATTATTAGTGGCATCTTTATTACAAGGAACACAATGCACTTGGATTAGGTCTTAGGCAAGGGGTACAGCTGCTGGTACTGAGGGCTGACTGAATGATCATCTTTGCTCTTCCATAATGAAAAAAGCTGTTATGATTATGCAAATATTGTGCTCATGAAATAATTACTGTGACTCTTCAAGCTTGCACACTGTGACATTTATATCCTGAATTAGTATGGGAGTCAAGTCTTTAAAGAAGTAAATTAACTCTCTCCAGCCACTATGTATGTATTTAAGCAACTGCCTTCAGGCAAATTTTAATAACTATTTACTATAATGTATGTTCAGTGGTTAGTTGTATTTCAGATATGAAAAGCTGAAAGTATTAGAAATATATAAAATACTCATCAACTCACCAGGCATTTTTCAATAAAACAAGCCATTTCACACACTTAACACTGTGTTTTGAATTATATCTATTTTCCCTTATAAATAATACAATTTGCAATTAATTCACAGGTAAAGAAAATTTACTAATCAATGAATAAGACACTGAACAGCTCAAGCATCTAAATATTACCAAGGAAAATGGCACTAAATAAAAGGCTCAGGAGAGAACCCAGAGAAAGCTGCATCCCCACAGGTTAATTCGCATAGACTGAATACCCTGATCCAGGGTACCCTCTTTCATAACACTTAGCCAAAGCAATGAGTTTCAGAAGACATGTTCAGGAAACACCCCTCAACACAGGAAGAACTTTCCCTGTGGGTTCTCTTCAGCTTTTCATTTTGTGCTACACACACACACACACACACACACACACACCCTTATTAACTTAACCAAGTTTTGACTATCTTATAGCATCCAAGCTTTAATTAGCTTGGGTCTTGCCTACCACATCTCAGAACCAAAAGAAGTGAACAGTTTCCACATAACTAGGTCTCAAAACAAACTTCAAGAAAATGCACAGGATGACAAAACAAGCCGGCACACCAGAAAGGAAAATTCACAGTGTCTGCGCCCAGTAGAAAATTGCCAGGAATAACAAGGAACAGGAAATTAGGACCCATAATGCAGACAAACTAAAATCAATAAGAGATACTGTGCAGTGACAGAAAGAACTTTAACTAAACTCTCATGGGGATGCCTGTAATCAATTCATCTGAGTAACCTAAAATGCTCTCTAAAAAAAATACAAGGCCTGGGGAGATATCAGTTAGCTCAGTGGTGTCTAAGCACCTGCCTGGTGAGCAGAAGGAGCTGAGTTCAATCCCTGGTAACACATGCCATGCCAGCCCCAAAACTGGGCATGGTGGCACATGCCTCTAATTCCAGTGCTGGGACAGGAAGATCACTGAGTCTGAACTAAGTAATGAGACCCTGTAGCTAATTAATTAATTAATTTCTTAAAAAACTAAAATTCACTTACAGACCAATTCTACTAACTTTACGTAACACATAGTATTCTTATCCCCATTTTTAAAAAAGTTAAGATCAAGCGGCAACTATTAGAAGGCCCTCTTCAAAATGTTGATGACCAGTGCGTACTTGCTTCACTCACAATGTCCTGTTTCCTGTGACACCTGCCTTTGTCCTTACCTGAGTAGGGTACCCACAGTGCCTGCTCCACTGAACAACACACATGTTGTTCTTCTTCCAAGAGCAAGTGTGTTTCCCAAGATATCAGTTAAGCACAGGTCTGGAATCCTAGTCTCTATCAAACAAAAGTGACAACCTGTGTCCTTTTGTGTTATGCCTTTCCTCTGGGCAAGAGGTTATCAGGCTCTAGCATACATCGAGGTCCTACCTATGAAATCACATAGGACTGGTCTCAGCCCAGGAGCTCCTGCAGCCAGAGGTCCACAGTGGGTCAGGAGAACTTACATATCTAACAAGTTGCCAAGGGATGTTGACGTGGCTGGCCTGGGAACTGCGCTTCAAGCACCCCTCCCTAGATAGCATCTGGAGTCTTATAGATGGCCTTGGACTTGTAGGAAGATTCTAAGCATCAAAATGTTAAGTAAAACTAGAACCTTTGAGGGTTCTCCTCAGTAAGTCACAAGATCCAAGGAACTCTTTGGGAAAGTATACAAAACCTCTTAGACCTCAGATAATGTTCTCTCCTCTATGTAATGGAAGATAAAGAGGGCACTGGGAGAAATGAGCTGAAAGAGGGGGAAGACTGGGAGTATCAGACTTGGGTAGGAGTTCATTGCATGTATACTTCTTGGTCCACAATATTCACCCATTTCTCAAAGATGTCACAAAGGGTTGAGGTGCCAATCCCAAAGACTGCTTCAACAATATAAAACCTGCCAACTCATTATCCTTTTAAGTTAACTCAAGACCTACTAGATCAATTATGGTAGGGCCCCTCCTGAACAGTCAGGGGGGGAACTTTGTTTACAGTGCAGTGCTATCAACCTCTGTAGAAGCATGTGTAGTTTTGCTAGAACTCTGTAACTAAATAATACCAAAACAGACTGTAGAATGGTAATGTACACCCAAGCAGGCCCTAAAATGTAGTGTATGCCATACAAGACAGACAAGACATAAACATTGTATAAGAGGCTGCAACTACGCCATGTACCACAGTCAGCCTTTGGATACAAATCCGCTGAGTTGGTGCCCTTGGAAATAAAGCTGCCTCCTTCTGGGAAAAAGCCCTTAGTGTCTCATCTGTCTACATGAAAATTCCTTAGCACAACCCTATTTTATTAAATCTGAGATTCATCCAACCAGTAGTCTATATTTGCTACAAACTATGGGCTGTACCACCAATTTTAATCCACATGCTTTATCCCACATGTTAAGATGTAATCTCAGAATCCATAAGGCCCTGGGCTCCGTGATATTTGGTACCTTTTCTAATGTGCTGCTCTACCTCTTTACAGCAGCAAACATCCTGATTGTTTTAGTGATTGTACAGAAATAAATACAACCCAAAGGAGAAATTCCAGCAAATCGATAGCTTCTTTATGAAGAGTATTTTGAACTTTTCATTTCAAAACAATTTCAAATTTAAAAGTGCAAGACCAAGATAACTTATTCTAGAACTTCTTCCTTCTGAGCCATTTCAGACTGAATTGCAGACATGGGGGGCTGGGGAGATGGCTCAGTGGAATAAGTACTCCCCTGGCAAGAGCAAAGGCCTGAGTTCAATCCCTGGCTCAACCAAAAAAAAAACAACAACTAAATCGCAGACATCATCAGAGCCTTTACCTCTTTAACATTTTGTTGTATTTCCTACAAATGAAGCTATGCCCTTACATATGTATACTGTAGTTGTAAAATTCAAGGGGTTAATATTAATACAATATCACTATCAACAAGACATCCCGTATTCATATTTCTCCAAATGCCTCCATACTTTCACGGACAACATTTGCGATGAGACATAATCTGGCCTCATACATTTCACTCAGTTGAATGAGATCTCTTTGGCTCTCTTTAATCTGAGACTCACCCTTTGTTTTTCATGATAAAAAACTCTTTGTGTGCTGACAGAATAATTATTTTACAAAGCTTCCCTCAATTTGAGTTGTCAGCTGCTTCCTTAAGACTAGACTCACGTTATATATTTTTGGCAGGAACACTGCTGAGGTGTTGATGGGTCCTTAGTAAATTGTATCAGATTACATACGCTGTCATTTTGCCCCACTATTAATAATCTTTCTTTGATCTCTTGGTTAAGGGAGTGTCTGCTAGATTTCTCCACTCTAAATTTACTCTTTCTGCCTTTATAATTTGTTGGATGAGAGATTGGAATTATGTGAATATCTTGTTCCCCGTCAAATTTTCACTCAGCTATTGTAACATCCGTGGACCATTCCAAATGATTGAATTGACTGAATTACTATTGAGATGGGTGTAAGGGATTGTTAAGGTTTCAGCAGATCCTCACTTGTGCTAGTCACTATGCGTGTTTCCTGTACCACATCCACCGGAGTCTTCATTATTTTAGGTGCTGCTTCATAGCTTTGAGAAAGTCATGTTAAGAATTACAGGCATGCAAAAACATGACCTTATTGGAAAATTCCAGATAAGGGCTTGATGTTGGAATCCTGCACCTCCATTTCATCTTCTCTCCGACAGAGTATAAAAAGACAATAGACCAACCCAACCCATAGAGGCAGTGCTAAGGCACCAGGAGCAACAACCAACATTATGTAGGCGTCACTGCTCATTCTTTAAAGACTGGGTCAAATTGCTTCTCCTGTATTTAATGGCTACACTGGTTTATGAAACAAAGGAAAGGTGAAATGCTAGGATAACATGGCAAAGATGTCACTTAGATTTCTTCATTTGTAGTTTTTAAAAGTTTTTAGGTAGCATTGGGACAGAGAAGTAGATCTCAGCTTGTGGTTAAAAAAAAGAAGTGGTTTAGATGAACCTGCCATTCTGTAGATCAGAAATGGCTGGATACGAGCAATTTCCCATACCTGTTGGCTTCCAGCACAGGTGTGCTCCAGAAAGGCGAGCTGTGGACAAGGAGAACGCAGAGCATGGCAGCAGGAGGGCGAAGCAGGCCCCCATCACAGGTGTGCGCCTTCCAGACTGGTGCACACAGTCCTCTCCTGGACAGAATCGGGAAAAGGGCCTGTCGTTCTTCCTCTTTCACACTGTTAGGCAGCTATTTACTCATTTATGGCAGTGGCTTTAGGACAGTTGAAGGCAGGCCACCTGGATGAAGCAGGAGGGCCAGCCCCAAGGTTGGGCAAAGCCTGTGTCAAGGTGCAGATCACAAAGTAGGAAACTGGCTGTGAGGAGACTGGAGGTGAAGCTCAGGGGTACAGTGTGTGCCTCACATGTGTGAGACCCGGGTTCAATCCCCAGTACCAGGAGAAAGACAAAGGACTGCAGGAGAAAATGGTTATTTGTCTAAATATTGGCTGAGAGCAAATGCCTACATTTTATTCTGAATATCTTCCATGATAATATTTGAACAAAGATATATACACCTATAATATTTCTATCTTTGTGAAATCATTTTTATAAACCTGACCTTTGCCTTCCTAACAAGTAGGTTTTCAGATTAACTCATTGATCATTGTGAAACACTCTGAGTTGTTTGAAAAAATAATACTACATTAAAAATAAAGAACTAATATTCTGCAGAGATGTCTTACTCCAGATCCCTCTTATAAAACTAGATCTCTAAATATATATAACAAGCTGTGATTAGTGAATTCAAACACCATAAAATAAATGATTGATTTTTTTGCCATTTAAATCATGCTCTAGGGACTCATTTTGCCAATTTGAAGGTTATTCCTAAATAACCAAATCCTCATTTACCCTCTTTAGTACATTCGCAAAGAGAACATATTACATTCCTACCATCTAACAACTTTCCCATTAGCTACAGTAAATACTCTCCACTCTGGTCACCCATCAGTTCCCCATAGAGTTATGGGTTATAAGTTTAATCGTTTCATTTGCATATCCAGCTGAGGTAAATTAGAAAAAGTCGCCACACTCTTTACACTTTATTGCATTACAAACACAGATGTCTGTTATCCAAGACCCATTTAACCTTGACCTAAAGAGATTAGAGTAATACAGTGAGAAAATACACACTGTTCACTTGGTTTCTCACATCCAGAGTACATTGATTCAAAATGAAAGCTCTAGAAAATAAGAGTTTTCATTTTGAATTGACAGGGTAACCTTGAAAATAACCACAATTATCAGATATTGCTGCTTTCCTTAATTATTAACTGTTTGCTCAAGATCTTTGGATGTTACTTGCCCGGACAAACAACCATAAGCAAAGTATCTCCATAAGAGATTTCATTCTACTGAAGGGAAACATTTCTTTAATAGCAAATAACTCCCAGCTACCACCTAGGTTATGGCTAAAACTGGTGAATTCCTGTCACATAATCATAGATAGAAAGGCCAAGGAGCAGACAACAGAGGACTGTCCACAGTTTGTGGCCATCTCTTGATGGGTAATATCATCTCGCTCCATCGCTGTTCACTGAAAGCTCCTAATGAAAGTTGGACCTTTGAGTCCCTTGTCTTGCCCCTGGAAGGCTCTTTACACACACACACGTGCAAGCACAAGGCAGGAAATCTGGTTATACAGCAAACCTTTGATTAAGGACCATTATCCAAGTTGCTATGTACACATGCAGAACAAGGAGAAATTCACTGGTATATGTAACTTCTTTACGCTTACTGAATTATCAAAAAATTGGGGAAGTGGGGAAAAGGTTGATGTCAAATTAACCCTGAAGAAAGGTCTCTAAATCAAACATGAAAATCACCAAAAAAAAAAAAAAAAAAAAAAAAAAAATAGTCCTACCAGGAGCTTCTGGAACTCAGTCAAGGTTAACAAACAAATGAACCATTTTCAAGTTCAAGTACTTGGCTTCATATTCTTAAAACTGCACTAAAATGTAGCACAATGTTCCATATGCCCTGAGAGGTGATCCTTAGATACATGGATCGGGGAAAGAATACAAGGAAACACCAGAAGGAGGTGTTTCCAAGCACACTGGAAAATAGTTTGATCTCAGACTTAGCTTAGATAACACGAAGTTCAAACCCTAGAAAGACAGTTACATGAGGACCAAGAGGTCTGAGCAGAACACTGGAAGTGTGCTGCTGTACCTCTATAGCTAAGACTTCTTTGCTGTGACAGTAAGAAGTTTAAGCTCCTCACTGTCTCTCTCCTTCCTACAATCTGGGGCAGGGGGTCTTAGCAATACATTTTCACAAAAATTTCAAATTCAAGAATATTTTAATCACAAAGGGCTAAGGACACTATTTCTACTCTGACTGCTCTGCCACACGTTCCTCTTGGGTCTGGTGGCTTGAAAGTGTCTGTAGGCATTTCTGATTTTTGGCAATGGGGAAATGGAGTTGTGAAATGCTGACCTGGGGTTTATGGAATATAAGAATGTGCTTTGTCATCCTTTCCACACATAGTTAAAATACTGCTCAGCTTCCTGCAGGAATGGCTGAAAACTCTCCCTATTGCCCCTCTACTCACTCATCCAGTACAAGATACAAAGAAAAAAGATCAGAACTTGTATCATGACGTGATAGCTTTGAAAGGTATCAAGCTAGAAATGAAAGAGAGAAAGAAGGAAAGAAAGAAGGAAGGAAGGAAGGAAGGAAGGAAGGAAGGAAGGAAGGAAGGAAGGAAGGAAGGAAGGAAGGATTCCCAGTCATCAGAAGTATAAAATTCCAAGCAACAGAATCATTGTAGATAGTCAAAATAGAACCACTCTCCTGTCAGAAATGGTGCAATGTATACAATTTGAAAGACACAACACATTTCTTTTTATAATAGGAAACTTTAAACACACCATTTTAACTACAATTTAGAAAGATGTCTTTTAAGCTTTTAATAAAATACGGGAGACATTGTAAAATCCTGGATGTATAGAAAGTTGTATTCTTTTACCTCTAAGTTGATTAAGAAACTGAAAGCTCAGATCAAAAAAAAAAAAATAGAATATATAACAAAGAAATAAAAATGAATAGAAATTACACTGACATCAAGAAAATTATATCAAAAATGTTTAACTCATACCAAAAGCAGTAACTTATTCAGGGAAGAGGCAAATGTTGACTAGTGATAATAAACATATTCTTGGATTGTTAATTGTTAAGTTAATGAAGAGAAACTGAAATGAATGTATTGGGAAGAGATTAGTTTTTTTCTTGACTTATTAGGAAGTTCTGACATTGACACAAAGCTTACAATGCACAGGATCTCAGACGTAAGAAGTATAAATTCCAAGAGCAATTCCAAAAGCACTGTCTAGTAATTCTGAAATGCCTCCATCTAATAGACTATATTAAAAGAAACCAGCAAATTTCCCCAAATTTGAATCTTAACCAGTCTTTTAAATATAAGTAGAAGGGCCACAGATAAAATGTGAGACAGCCATGCTAGAAAAAAACCTGAATTATCTTTCCATTTTCACAATAGAAATCAGTGCTACAACACCACTGGCAAAACTACACAACCAAATCTACAAAGAAAAAAGTACCTCAAGGAGAAAACTCATCTATTAATAAAAGTGATCTAATGTTGTTCCTGGGTTGTGTGAGTTTTGTTGTACTTATCGTCTTTGTAAATTTGTTTGATTAAAAAAATGCGTGATGGTGCAATCTTCTGATTCAAATATATGTTAGGTAATTATGAAATCAGAGTAATCATCACCATAATTTTTCATCTTATTTATTATGAGTACATTCAAAGTTCTCTCTTCCAGCTATTCTGGCATATGCAATGCATTATGGTTAACTAAAGTCACCCTACAGTGCCATCATATTCTAGAGATTATTCTTCCTAATGCCCTGTCATTTTGTGATGAAGCTCTCCCCTGTCCCCTGTCTCTCCTCAGTCTCTAGTAATCCTTATATTCTTCTCAACTTCCAGTGTTTTAGAGCCATGTATGAATGAGACCAAGTGGTGTTTGTCCTCCTGTGTTGCCTGTTTTATTTCACTTTAAATAATGTCCTCAGGATCCATCCACATTGGCACAATGATAAGAGTTTCATCCTTTTATGGCTGCATAGTACTCCATTATGTCCATATTTTCTTGATTCACCTGTGTCCACTGATGGTGATCTTTAAGTCAATCTCCTATCCTGGCTATTGTGAATGGTGCTGCAAGAAGCTCTGTAATATCTTTTTATTTCCCTATTCTAAAAATGTCCTTCTGTGCTTGCTTGTTTGCATTTATTGCTTATGTGTTTTCTGAAAGAGGATTCCAGAAATTAGATAACCTTTAATTAGATAACCTTTAGGCTCACCAGGTCTGCTTCTTGTTCTTTTTTTTTTTACATTGCATATTGTTTTTATAGTAGTTTTTTGTTGTACAGGGTGCATACATGATATTCTACTTACGAACACTATTAGAGAAGATGTCTCTAATCAATGAATTAAGAGAATGTACCTGGATACCTATCTTTTTTTAAAGCTGAATTATAGTACAGTTTTAATAATTAATACTTTTTACATTGTTATCTTCCTAGTGGTTATCCATAGTACAAGAAGCAGACAGGATATCCTGTCCAAACTCTATTAGTGCAAATCTTTCTTCTCATAGAATTACACAAAAGTACTGTATATTTATCCTAACTGTATTGCTTATACAAACACAGAATGGTCCTTCCTTGCGTCTTGTTCTTGCCTCAGTGCCTTACTCTATTTCTATTTATACAGACAGCCACAATAAAGCCTCAACAATGAAGCCAGGTGTGTATGCAAGCGTCATTCAGAATTCTGAATGGCAAAAAAGGAAAGAGAGAAGTCTCTTACTGAAAATGCAAATTAGTCTTACATTTCAGGGAGTCCAGGCCTCCCCAAAAGAACAACAGCACCCTTGTTTTTGCCTAGAAATGAAGACACATTGGCAGCCACGTATCACAGGATACCATGTCTGCAGGACAATGCACGAGTCATCAAATTATGCCCCTCCTCTGAAGCATTACATTTTTATTTATTAAATAATTACTACTGAAACAAAAGGATCAGAAGAGAGTTAAGTGATCATTCTTCACTTTTCTAATTCTAGAGTGTTCTTTGGCAAATTTTCCCCCTCTAGCCTTCAGGGTTGCAAAAAACATTCTTAGGTTCAACACTGTTTTTCAGTTCTATATCAAATGCTTGGTTCTCACTCAATGTTTCCTCTGCTATTCCTCCTTCCCTTTATCTTCCAGGGCATATTCTCCGGTTTGCTATGGGACATGACTTACAGAGAGAACACCAACAGGTACGTGCAGTAAGCTCACTCGCAGATTTCTGTAAACATAAAATCTTTGGGGGATATCAACGTAAGAATACAAACTAGACTTTATGTCAGCTGGTTATCATTCAGCTTGCCTTGAAACCCTTTAATCCCTAGCAATGAGCTGGTCTTTATCCTCACAGCAGCAAAAGACTCTCAAATGTAAAGCAATGAACACTTATGAGTCCCTTGTTGATCTATTTCTGCAAGAGACTTGGCTGTTTTTTCCAGCAAAGAATCTTAAAATCACACAACTGCAAAGGATTCAAAGGGATCACCTTCAGTGCCAGGCTGCCAAAAAGAACTGCACTTACAATGATGAAAATGGATAGGCACAGCTGCAGTTTTTAAAAATTTTATGGGGCAGATGTTTCTCCCAGAGGCATCTCTGCATTGGTTTCAGGAGCACTGATGTTGAATAAAGATCAATAATGCTGACAAACTGATCAATACTTCCTGAACTGCAAGAATACTATAAAGATGCCTAATCAGACAAGCAACTGGCTCCAAGATTTAAAATAATGTATCTAAGTCCCAATAGAAAGGTTTTACCCCCTTGAAACATTTCCTCAAATTATGCATGAGAAATCATACCAGCTTACACAAAAAAAGAGAAACACTTCATCCAACTCCTTAATTTATTATTCATCCAATAGAACTTTAACTGACACAAATCTAGTTTTGTTGGACTAAAAGGAAATCCCCTAAACAAAGATTCCTTTTGATTTGCCAGATATATAGTGAACTTTCCTTTTTTTCCTTTTTAGTGTGCTTCAAGAAATAGAGAATAACATATACAAGACATAGATTGGGTCTCCATCCATCCTTGCGCCTGTATTCCTTGCAGAGGCCTCCATAGTAGGTTTGGGCCAACAACACATGGACAGTGGTAATAAGAAAGTTCTCTTCTCTCTCTCTCTCTCTCTCTCTCTCTCTCTCTCTCTCTCTCTCTCTCTTCCTCTTTCTTCTTTCTCCTCTCTCTCTCCCTCCTCCCTTCCCCCCTCCCCTTTCTCTCTCTCTCCCTCTATCCTCCCCCCTCTCTCATTCTCTGTCCTATCCTATCCTATCCTATCCTATCATAATTCCCATATGGCTCTTCTCTGTGTTTCTATCTTGGGTCTCAAGTTCTATCATGCACTAACTTTGTCCCAAATTCCCCTCTTCTATCATTGTAAATGTGTATAAATAGACAAGCTTCATTTTATTTTCTCTTATTTTTCAAATTTATAATCACACCTAGACAACTTGAACTCAAGGTAACAAATATCAAAAGAATTAGTGATGGCCTTATTGAACTTACAACAAAATTAAGTATTAAGCTACACTCCATAAAGATCTAGCAATGCTTCTCCAAATCTAACTGCATAAATTAGTGGATTTGTTAACTTTTAACATCATTTAATAGATAAGACTAAGAGGTAAAGCAATTTGTTCAAGGTCACCAGTGCTATTCAAAGTAAAGCTCTATGTATTCATGTAAAGAGACACTCCTAGACCTTAGATTCAAATAAATGTTAATAATGGGGGAACACCAGCATCTTTAAAGACTCAAGTTAAAATGAACCCAAAGAACATATGAGGAGAAAGGGAAGAGTAGAAAAGAGGCATGAAAAGTCTGTGATGAAGAAGTGGAAGAAGGGTTTATGAACTGAAATAAATCAACTTCATTTTTTTAATGACAATAACCAAGTCAATGATTATCTCAACGTAAGATTTTTACAGTGGTGCATTTTTTTCTTCCAAACTCAGACACACTTGTATCTGTCATATTTAGTTACTGATCATTCTGCATTATTCAAGGGTTAAATGTGTAACGTGTGTGTGTGTGTGTGTGTGTTTTCCATTGTGTATCACACTCACAACATTTGGGCAAATCCATTTTAATATCCTTCAGGTGGATATTCTATTTTAACCAATATTTTTATTTTTTATTACTTTTTAAATTATTATTTATTTGTTACAGGGTTTCACTATGCAGCTCAGACTCCTAGTGATCCTCCTGTCTATTTCCCCAGAGCTGGGATTACAGGTGTGTGCCACCACACCCAGTTTTGGAGTTGGCATGGCATGCAGTACTGAGGATCGAACTCCAGTCCTTGTGCTTGCCAGGCAGGCATTCATACAGCTGAGCTATCTCCCCAGCCCTCAAGCAGTATTCTTTAAAATAGATTTTGTATGGAAATTATTACACACTGTTTCAAACTAGAGTAGAGCATTTAAAGGGCATGCCTAGGTTTTCAAAAACATTTAACTACTCTAGGGCAAAAACAATACTTTGGGACCAAAGGTGTGCACCGCCACACCTTGCTTCTGCATATGTTATTCCAGACTATTTTCTAGTATTTGGTGGTGGGGGATACTGAGAATTGAACCCAGAGAAGTCTATACAGAACTGCATCCCTGGCTCTTTTTGTTTGCACTTTGGGTTTTTTTTATTTTTTGGTAGAACCATGGATTGAACTTATGGCCTTGTGCTTGTCAGGGAAGCATTTATTCCACTGAGCCATTTTCCCAGCCCCAAAAGCAATACTTTGCACCAACTTTTACCAGTGATACAATTTCAAAAGTTCTTTCTTCTTTCTTTTTTCATTCTTTTTTCTATTGGCTATGCAGATTAATGGGTTTCACTTTGACAGATTCGCACACGCACATAACATACTTAGATCATGTTCACCACCCTTATCCTGTCTCTCACCTAGTTTCCCATTGGGGGGAATTCAGTGTGTGGACTCTAATTGCTCATATCCATCCCCCCAGATTTTTCCTTACAGCTTTTCACTAGAAAGAGTACTTCCCCTGAAATGATAAGTCTCGCAGTCTGTGAAAGTCCTACAGATTCTGACGCTCACTGGCTATGGTGACCTTGAACCCAGATTTCTTGTTCTCTGCCTCAGTTCCCTCATCTGTAAAATGGGGCAAGTATGTGGCTATCACAAAGAAGTTCAAGTTTGTAGAGAGCCTAACTGCGTAGGGTTGTTCAATGTAACAAGCACCAGCAAGCAGTAGCTACTATAATTTGTCCCCAGGATGAGACCCATCAGTGCACTGGACAACTGGCTGATCATTTAAGGAAACATTCAGTTAGATTCATGTCACCTTTTGTATCTCACAAGTGTCACAAATGCAATCTTGACGTGGAAAAGGCCTTCTAAAGACGGGAGCTTCATTCTTACGCCTCTGTTTCCCACAGACAGTGGAAATGGAGGGAGAAAGTAAACAGCGCTTGTAAACGTAGGAGTAGGGGACTTAGAAAGTGACTGCCCATGGAGGACCCGAGATAAGGAGGAGGATCAGAGGACTCCGAGGTTCAATCTTGAATGGCAGATTAGAACATTCTCTGTGACCACCTCTCGCCCATGTTCTAAAACATTCCATAGATCCCTACTGTCCATCAACTGGAGTATAAAAAGTTATCTCACCAAGCATTTAAGCTGAATAATGTGAGATTCAAGACTCTGAACTTGAGCCAGGCATGGTAGTGCATGCAGCACTGGGAAAGCTGAGGCAAAAGAACTGTAAGTTTGAAGCCAGCCTGGCTATATAACAAGATCCTATCTCAAAATACAAATAAAATGTTCCTAGCCTATTGTCTCAGTTACTTTTTACTCATTGCTGGGTCAAAATACCTGATATCCAGAGTTAAGAAAGGAAAGGTTTAGCTCCATTTGTAGAGGTTTCAGTCCATAGTCAGCTGGATCCCAGGCAGAGTGGCACGTGCAAGAAAACAGCAGTTCACATCAGCAGAAAACAGTTCAGAGCAAAGGGAAGGACAGTCACTGCAGTGTCTATCAAGCCTCTCTCGCTCTTCCTTCCATGCCGCTGTGAACACCAGAGCTCCTCCAAGAAGGAGCTGTGAAGATCTGAACTCCTCCATGCTGGTGTGGCTTATGTTGGTCAAGCTCCTCCCAGTGGGGCACACAGAAGCCTTCCTCAACCCCTTTATATACCTCTTAAATGCTAAGTCACTCTAGAGAGGGCCATCCCCACCTTAGGGCAGGGTCCTTCATGTCCTAGAGGTGGGGCCTTCATGCCCCAGGGCATGAAGTCCTGAGCCTATCTAGCTAAGCTTCTGGGCCCTCAAATTGACACAGTGTATCAACCACTAAACCTATCTTCCAGCCCCATTCTTAACCTTAATAATCTGGATTCTCCTACTCCCAACTATGCTGACTATTTTACATCATTCTAAACACACACACACACACATCCTTTAATACCTCCCTATCTAAGACTATCCAGGACAATTTTCTCTTTGCCATTGCAAGTTCTTCTCAAAACCAGTTTCCCGATACCCACATGGTGCTGACTAATGGCCAACTACCAGCCCTGAATGAGGAGAGTCCACAGTTGTAGTGTCTGCCAGTTTCTGCGGTATAAGTGTTCCCACCATGGCTAAGATCAACTTAGGAAGTGACAGGAACCAATAGAGAAAATGTCCAAGAATGTTCTAGTAGGTGCCTAGGCCAGTACAGTGGACCGTGACACACCACCTGGCCCAGCCTCGCTCCACTCCCAGCACCTCCACACCAGGAGACGTGACTTCAATGTTTTCCAATGAGGGAAGTTGGAATTTAACTTTTGCACCCTCCTCTTAGATATTAAAGCTTTGCCAATGCTCGCTACAGGTTAAAACCTATTTGAGAACAAGTTCCTTGTTTTATTTTTAATTACAGCCCCTGAACAACTTGAGTGGAGAGACTTCATGTGGAAGATGGAGTTCTACATTTTCACCTTCCCAAGGCCCAGAGAGAGGAGCAGCAGAGCAGAGTGATCCTGGATGCCAAAAATATATTCTAGCGCTGAGAAATGGAGACAATGGCAGAGAGAAATGAAAGCATTCACAGAGAAGCTTCAGGAAGAGATTTTCTCTGCCCCAAAGAAATGGTATGAAATCTGTGTCCTTAACTAGAGAAGAACTGGTTGTCTATTCCCTGGCATGTGTGATCTTGTTAATCTACCAAATATGGTAGTGAGTTCTGTGGAGATAAAAGGGAACTTGAGCATTTTTGCCTCCTATTTTCTATTTTGTTCTCAGGTGTCACATTAGTCTCGACAGAAACGTCTTGTCCAACAGAAACTGAGTCCCATCCCTTCCCCCTCTCTGCTTCTTAAGGACCCCTCCCTCCTTGGGAAGGAATGAAATTGGCAAGGCTGAGGGTCATAGCTTCTTTACTTTTGTAATACTTTTCTAATTTACTTTCATGTTCCTGATACGCAGCCTAGTTCCTGGTACTCAGCAGGATTTTTGCAGACATCCTAAGTCTGCTAAATACTGTTCCCATTCTTTAGAAAGGCAATAGGTTTAGATTAACAAAGTTATTGATATTCACCACATCAGGTTCTTTTCAACTGAGCCAAACTTTAGACTTTCACTCAGAGGACAGACTATTAGAAAGAAACCAGTTTGCTTGAAAACTTAATCAAACTCCAGTGAGTTCTCCCTATGCTTGCTTTAAGAAAGACACTCTGAGACTCAAAGCCATTTATTTATTCATTCACTCTGCCAATATGCATCTAGTTTATTGGACATGCCATTTTACGAGTGGGCACTGAGCACATTTCCTCCAAATTAGCATTCACAGTTATATCCAATTCAAAGGATTAAACTCAAGTTTCACAAAATTCCTGAGTGTCTTGGACTCATGACACCATGGCAAAATCCCTTAGAGAAAGCGCTGGTTTCTGGGCTGAAAGATAGATCAGCAGTCTAAGTACCTGCATGGCAAGCACAAGGACCCAAGTTAGATCCTCAGTACTGCATGCCAATGCCAGTCCTGGAATCCCAAGTGTGGCATGGCAGCCCCAACACTGGTCATGGTGGCATACACCTGTAATCCCAGGGCAGGGGAGGCTGAGACAGAAGGATCACTATGAGTCCAGCAACTACGTAGTGAGACTGTGTATCCAATTGACCCAAGTAGTCTCTGCAATGAAGAGAGGGTGAGGAGAAAAGCTGGGAAACATGACAAGGGCAGAGCCATACATTTATATGCACAAGATGGGTAAGGCAATGATTTGAGAAACATCAGCAGGTTTTTGAAACTAGTAGTTAATTGGCAGGATTCTCACCCTGATTAACTATATATGCTGATACCTGTGAACTAAACAACTGCACTGAAGATAGCAATGTGTAATAGTAGGGTCATGCTTGGAATGCCTGTCATTCTGTTCTTCTAAATACATACTGCTTGTTATGACATACCAGTTATGGCCATACTGTCTCTCAAGTAAATTTTTATTTAAAAAAAAGGTTAATAAATGAAAAAAGAGAAGAGAAAAAAGTCACAGGACTGTCCTACTACAATGCTGTATATGGTTAGATTTCTAAATCTCTGTATAAAAATATGTAACTGTTTATTCATATTTTTTAATTTTTTTATTTTTTTCATCATATTCCATAGGGACTTAAAGTTTAACATATCAATACTTGATGGAAAATATCTGTTCCATGTTATGCCTAAGATGTTTGATATTCAGACATTTAGGTTAAACCCAACTGCATATGTTGTAGGGTAATAAGCGTCTCTTCTGGAGAGTTAAGTTTACAGACCAAAAAGTAGAGAAAATGAAGAGTTGCAAGGACAGCCAACATTTTGGCCCTAGCCTTTCAAGGTCAGTGAAGACTCAGGACATAGGAGAACCTGTACTGTAACATCATGGAACTCAGCTGTGTCCCAAACTTTCTGATCAAGGAGATTGTTGGGCCACAGAGGAATGTGATCGATGATGTACAGTGCACCTAAGGAGAGTCACATGGACAGAAAACATTCTCTCAGGCTTTAATAGAGAGCAAATTGCTCAAGCAATGGCTGTGACTCATCTACATGGCTGACACTGACAAAGGATTTACAAACTGTGGTACAGGGTCTCAGGATAAATCCTGAGGGTACTTGACTGACTTTATCATATGCAAAAGTTACATTTCTTGTTATATAGGTCTTGCTTTGCCTTGGTCTTAACCATTCAGCAGAAAAGTACAAAAATAAAGCCAAAAGTAAAAAGTAAAGCCATATTAATAGGCTGAGCTGTAAAAGGCTCAAGTCAACAATTTCTGGCATTGTCAGTCCTACAGATAACCCACTAATATTATGGACTACAGGAATATATTGGAATATGTTGCTGAATTCACACACCTGCAATATTTAAATGACAATGGAATCCTTTCTCTGACAAAACTAAACAAAAAAGGGAATACAAATGAATGACCATTTTGTATCTGCATATTTAAAATAGTTAGGATAGATATATACCTACATTCTCTTAATTCAATGAATAAAAAGATTTGTTCTAATAGTGTTTGTGAACAGTATATCATGTCTGCATCTTGTACAATGAATAACCACTAAGACAACAATATGCAATGTATTTATTATTGAAACTGTCCTACTAATCAGTTTTGAAACTGTCTCATTACTATTTGTTTCTCAATAAAATTATTTTTTTAAAAGTAGTCTCTGTTTTTCCTCAACTATGCATTTCTGAATTATACACAAACAAAATTAATCACTAGAAGATCTGTGAATACCCACAGTAGGTCAAATATTTTTCAAAATATATAGCCCTAAAAAGAGGATGAGTTCCAAGGGCTTAATTAAAAATCTCCAGAATTTTCTAGATTTTTCAGAAAGTCATTTGTAATACAATCTAAAACTTGTTGGTATTTAATAGTGAAGTTTACCTTCTAGTCATAGGTACCTGTCTGTGATAGCAAATATGACAAGTAATTCACCAATAAATTCTGTCACCTTAATCAGCAACCTTGTTTCTTAATCTAATCACCTCTCACTCCTCCTCACCTGTCCCCCAACAGCAGCATTCTAATGTAGCAGTGTGTGTCCTCTTCTAAAGCTTGTTCTTCCCTTCATTAAACTCCAAAGGCTTCTGTCAAGTGAGGAGTCCCCAAGATGACTCCCTCTTCTGACTGAAAATTTAGAAGTCCCCAAGGCTACCTTTATGTTGAGCAAGTTGCTACAAGAACTCACAAAACCCACTGAAAACTGATTACTCTTGGTGATAGCTCATTCCAACGAAATTGTACAGAAGGATTTAGTATGTGGCTCTGTAGAGAAAAGCACAGGCCTCCATCCAAGAGAGGTCCACACACACAGCCTCCTATAACCTTTCCCAGTGGGGTCAAGGATGGCACTAATGTCCCCTGGCGGTGATGTGTGACAATCTTCATGGTGTACTGCCATGGGGGGCTCCCTGAGCTTTAGTAACCAGCATTTCCACTGGGGCTCAGTCCCACAGAGCCAGTTGGCTGTCCACAGCAGTGGCCAGTCTCTACTCTCCAGACCTGTGAAAGGTCAGGCTGATGCTGCACAGCTCAGAGCCCCCACAATAAATCCCACAGTTGGACCATCCAGTGTGGCCCAGCAGCCCTAAGTAAACAATGACCCACTTATCAGGCAGGACGGTCCAAGTGCTTGGCCACACCCAGGAGCCGTGGGCAAAGGTCAGACTTCTCTTTGTGCAATAAGGGGAATTGTCCCCTGTACATTTAGACCCCAAACTCTTGGGCTTCAAGTCGGGCCCTGACTCCCATGTTGCCACCTCTGCTCTCTCCCTCACCTGCTCAGCCTCCTTTAAGCTCCTCAACACCTCTGCGCCAGCTCAGGGCTGCTGCTCCTGCTCTTCCTGCTCTCTTGCTCTTCTTCCCCAAATATTTGTTCCACTGCCTACTGTTCACCCAGTGAAACATCTCCTCATGGGAAAGGCTGGCCCTAAACCTCTCAGCCAAAGAGCTGCAACCCAGCTCCTAGCACGTGTGTGCATGTACACACGTGCAAAGTCAGTATTTCGTCTTTTTCTTTTTTTTTTCTTTTTGTATTTTCTTATTTATTTTATTTTATTTAAGAACAAATAGCAATGAGACAGTTTCAAGACAAATTAACAGTACAGATTCAATAAATTAATACATTGTAAACTGTTTTCATAATGTTTTGGTATCATACAAGGTGCATACATATTATACTTACAGACATTATTATGGCAGATGTCTCTAATCAAAATAAGATAAATATATCTTATTTTTTATACCTGAATTATATCACAGATTCAATAATTAATACTTTCTACCTTGTTATTTTCCTAGTCATTGTCCATAGTACTAGAAAGCGACATAACAAAGGAAGAATCATGATGTGTGTATATAAACAGTACAGTTAGGATAAATATGTTGTGATTCTGCATAATTCTATGAGAAGCAAGATTTGCACTAATAGTGACTTTGCCTTTTTCTCCACAGCACTTTCCAGTGTGTCTTGATCTGTTCGAGCACCAAACAGAAGTATCATCAAGTAAGTAATTTGTAAACAACAAAAATTTTGCTCACACTTCTGGAAGCCGGGAAGGTCAAGGTCAAGGGAGGACCCACACACACACCAACGGTCCCTTCTTGTGAATCTTCTTCTGGAAGACAGCAGATAGCAACTCTATGGGGCCTCTTTCAAAAGAGCACCAAGCCCCAAAGTCCCATCCAACCATGCCCAGATGCCCCACTGCTTGCTAACATTGTACTGAGGATTAGGATCTAATACATGATCATAGCAAGGACTTAAATCAGGTGAACTCTTTGTTGCTTCCATGTTGTTTACAAGGGGACATTGTAAATTCAGTCTAGTCCAGCAGTCTTTTCTCATGTACAGACTGGTACTGAGTTTGTCAAATATCAACACAGAGACAAAGGTCAAGAAACCCATGGATCCTTAATATGTTATTCACTCAGTGAAAGTATGATTGGGTCCCAGCACTAGGAAACTGAGGAGAAGAGATCACAATCTTGACCCTATCCAAGGAATTTAGCAAGACCCTGACTCAAATAAAACATAAATTTTAAAGAAAGGGGGCCTGGGAGATGGCTCAGTAGAATAAGTGCTTGCCTGCCAAGCGCAAGGGCCTGAGTTCAACCCTAGGTTCCACCAAAATAAAGGGAGAGGGGGTTGTGGGCCTAACTCAGGACAATGACCTTGGGTTCAATAATCAGTAATGAAAGCAACAACAAAAAATGTGACTTGTGTTTTCTTCTGAAGCAGTCAGGAACTTCAAAGCTTCTTTTTTTTAAAGAAAACAGTGACCCTTCACCTGGGTCTACAGATACGCAACAAATAAATGAAATCAGAACCAAGTTTGAACTTCATTTGGAATCTTTTTTCTCCCTTACTTTAAAACTTTGGGTCTGGTCTTGGCTCAGCACTGCATATGGTCAGGTTCATTATTTAAGGACTGTTCACCTAAAAACTACCAGTGCCATCTAATACCTAGTAACACTTATGTAACAAATCTCCTCCCTCTTCAAGATGGAGGATGCCAAAGAAGAGGTTTACTCAACTACCAGTGAGCACCCAGAAGTCTCCCATCATTCCTCTCAGCTTGTGATCACTTTGCATCCCAGCGGATCCTCACAGAGGTGAGACTGCTCTAGTTGAAATAGTCTTGTCATAGAGACTGGATTTTCCACTTGAGTGACAAGGATTTCTCCTGAGTCACAAAACCAGAACAGAGGTAATGATCATCCTGACTCCATCCAGCCCCAACAATGCCTTTAAAGCTTTTGCTGGAGGGCTGGGCTCATCTCCTCCAACACAGCTGTGTCCCCATGAGCATGAAGTCCCTTCCCTGCCTTCTCTCACTTCCTAACTCTGCCTGTGCCTTGTGTTGAAACGTTTTTCTGCAACAAGATAACAAGAACCTGCCTAGGTCCCAACAAGCTCCTTGTCTTCTCACTGAAGGACCTTCCTCAGATCTCCTCAGTAGTACCTTGTCCCCAGAATATGTTCAAAAATCTGAGTGGATTGAATATGCGCCCATACTTACCAGGTGCAGATGTATATAATTATAACCTCCCTGGACCGGTTTGGATTACCATACATCTGCAGCATAACAAGTCTCTTTTTTTTCTTTCAGAGCAAGAGACAAGACACTGAATGCTACTTATAAATGTCCAAGGGAAAATGCTAACAGGAATATGTAAAACATGATCAAATCAGTGAGCCTGATTTTCCCATGTGGATTATCCCATCAGTCTCATTACTTTGTACATTATGCTGGTGATTTAACTTTATTAGATCAGCAGAGGGTAGGAAAAAAAAATACAAGCCAGGCTTGCCTGAGGTAGGGTAGAAGAATTAAAGAAAGGTAAAAAGGATTAAAGGAAATTCAATTTTTTGTCTCTCTTCTAGTAACATTTTGGATCTGATCCTGCTTAGGTCTACAAGTATAGCAGTATTCATCTTTAAGGAGTACCTATATTGTACAGTTATTAGCTTTAAATTTACCTACTGTGTCTTCTCTTCCTATAGGTCTGAGGATGCCAACGTAAGAATAACTAAAGTAATTTTCAGAGTTCACAGGGACACCCATTGCCAGCTCTGACCATGTCCAATTCCAGCCCCCAGAATGGGTGCCTAGAAGTCTCCAAACTTATCATTATCTCAGGTTCCAAAAAATGCAGAGCCTCCCAAACTGCCTGCAATGGAACCAACTTCCCCAAGCAAAAACAATGACCACACAATGGAACCTGACACCACCTGCACCTGAGATAATGACGGTGAGGACACTGGACCACTTTAACTAAACTGTGAAAGCCAGCCTCATGTTTTTGTGAGCCAATTAGTCTGAACCCCTGCATCAGAGTGTTGCCCTCCAATATATCTACCCAGAGTCTTTTCTTACCCTCAATCTTAGTTCCTTTTCTCTCATTGCTGAGACAAAATACCCGATACCCAAAGTTAAAAGGGAAAGGTATATTTGGCTCATAGTTTGCAGAGATTTTGGTCCATAATTGACCTGTTCCAAGATAGGCACTGAAGACAGGCATCACAGAGGAAAAATGGCTCATGGTGGGCAGAAGGTAGCAAAGCAAACAAAGAGCAATAAAAGTCTCTCTCTGTCTCTTATATTATATGCCAGCTACAGGGATTAAAGCAGTGCCAAACCAATCCATAGGCTAATGCAGTAATCCCCCAGCCTTAAGCCTAGCATCAGCAATCCTAGCATTGCACCATGAACCCATCACACAGAGTAGGTTCAGCCATTTCTAGAAAGGCACACTTATGACTGCATGAAGCACTGAGGTGACATCTAGACACAAGCCAAAATTCTCCTTTATTTCTAATTCTGCACAATAAATTTACCTATACCTCACACTAACACATCCCAAAAGTCTTCTTCTATGATAAGAATAAGGAATCTACGGACTGCGCCAGATGTACCCAACCCCAGGCCCTGCAAGTATGTGGGAGAGCTTCTGTGCTGTCCTGTGCTTGAGAGGCCCGCCACGCAAGAGAGACCTTTCCCTCCCTCGTGAGGACTTGCCCGCCCCTCCAGACTCAGCACAGCCCACCTTGTGCGTGAGAACATCCACCACCCCCTTGGGAGCCCTACAGACCCGCCAAAGTCCAGGCCCAGTGAGTGTGTGGGAGAGCTTCTGTGCTCCCCTGCCCCCCCTCCTATACCCCTCCAAGCCCAGCACAGGCCTTGCATATACACCTTGGGTGAAACTCTGCAGCTGGAGTCCCTGCAGTGAGATTAAGGTCAAAACCACGGAACTAATCCAGGAGCATAACGTCTTGCCAAAGGGGGCACAACAGGCTCACCTCCAAGGGCAGCAACAGGAAGGAGCTGAGCACCGCAGCTAGACCCAAGCCAGGCACAACTACATGAGCTAGAACTTGATATATCAGTACCTGAATTTCATTAGGTGCTAAGGTTATAACTGCACTGAAGCTCTACACCAAAGGTGAGAGGTCAGAGCTAATAGGAAATGATAAAAACAAAGAGGAAAATATAAGCTCGGGCCTCAGGCCCACCCAGAACAAGTGAAGAAGACACTAGCTCAGCTGAAATATATGAATTAGTAGCATCAGAAGTAAAGAAACAACAGCAGAAAGATATAGAGGAACTCAGAGTAGAATTAATTTCTGGAACAGAAAAAGAAATTTCTGAATACATAGCGCCTGAAGTAAAGAATCAAATATAGAAACATATGGAGGAAACACAATGGCCACCTAGAGCAAGTGCAGAAGACACTAGAGGAACTGAAATGTATGAATTAATAGCAAGCTACAGGGACTAAGGCAGTGCCAAACCTATCCATGGGCTAATGCAGTAATCCCCCAACCTTAATCCTAGCATCGCTAGTCCTAGCATTGCACCATGAATGCATCACACAGTGTAGATTCAGCGGTTTCTAGAAAGGCACAGCTATGGCTGCATGAAGCATTGAGGGGACATCTAGAAGTAAATAAGTAACAACAGAAAAGTATAGAGGAACTCACAGCAGAATGTATTTCTGAAATAAAAGAAAAAAATCTCTGAATTCATAGCATCTGAAGTAGAGAATCAAATGCAAAAGGAAACCCAATCTGAAAAAACTCTGTAGTAAAAGAATTAATAAATGCTTCTAAACAAGATATTGATAAAAAAAAATAGAAGAGATTCGAAAAATGATGGATGCCTTGGATGAGCAATACAGGAAAGAAATAGATCACATGAAGCAGAGTCGAAGAGTTATACAGGAATTTAATATCTCAAACACAAGCCTGCAGTGCCGTTTGAGTGAAAGTGAAGATAGAATTTCAGATCTTAAAGATGTTGGTGCAGCTAGTGAAAAGGTAAAAAAATCTCTTAAAAAGAACTAAGATGCAGGAAAAATACTTCATCACCTGCAAGATGATGCCAAGATTAACGATGTGAGACTAATAGGCATCAATGAGAAAGAAGGAGTCAATACAAATAATATAAAAAGAATATGGGCAGAAGTAATAGCAAAAAACTTCTGAAATATGAGGAAACAATCTGACATTCATGTAATCAAAGTATACAGAATACCAAATGACTTCTATCCAATTAAAAAAACACTGAGACATATAACAGTCACAATCCCAGAAATCCAACATAAGAACAATATATTGAAAGCCACTGCAGAAAAAAAAATCATATTCAAAGGAAAACCCATCAGAATTATGGCCAACATCTCTTCACAAAACATGAAGATAAGAAGAGCATGGACAAAGTACTTCAAGTCCTCTATAAAAACAAATCCCAGGCAGACTGCTGTACCCTGCAAAACTCTCTTTCAAGTCTGATGGAGAAGTGAATACTTCCATGACGAAGAACAATTAAAGAATTTCATAGCCATTGCAGTACATTGAGCTCCATAGAGACAGCGCCGGGGCAAGTGAGAGCCGGACGGGCACTGGGCGACTCTGTACCTCGCTGAGGAAAACAAGTAAGCATGGGCAAAGGAGATCCTAAGAAGCCAAGAGGCAAGATGTCATCATATGCATTCTTTGTGCAAACTTGCCGGGAGGAGCAAAAGAAGCAGCACCCAGATGCTTCCGTTAACTTCTCAGAGTTTTCTAAGAAGTGCTCAGAGAGGTGGAAGACCATGTCTGCTAAAGAAAAAGGAAAGTTTGAAGATATGGCAAAAGCGGACAAGGCTCGTTATGAAAGAGAAATGAAAACTTATATTCCTCCTAAAGGAGAAACAAAAAAGAAGTTCAAGGATCCCAATGCGCCCAA